>JAQFVV010012921.1:246041-422190 GCA_028023455.1 Epiperipatus broadwayi
TACAGCAGATACATATATAGATTTGTACATATTAGGCACAACAAATATATAAATGTGCTATATTAATAATGGAAGTTGGTCTGAGCATTAAAATACCCACACACACCAATTTAAAAGTAATATGAAATTGACATACAAAATATTGCATAATAAACTCATGTGTTTTTTTTTTCCTTTTTGTATATTTTTTATGATATGTCATTATATGTATTTGCTTTTTTATTTTCCAACATACTTGTATATTTTTTAATCACTTTTCTAAAGATTGTAATTTTATTCCATAAGCAAAAAAATGTTAATTGCTTTTGCAAAAATCTGATCAAAAGCAAAATGTTTGATAATGCTACAATTAAACTGTTATCTTTTTAAAAATTCTTTTGAATTGATTTTGTAAGCAAGTGGTCTGGGTTATTCAAAATGGAAAACATGTCAAACTTAAAATATAGAATTTAATCGGAAAGATATAAAAGAATGTTTATAATCTAAGTGATAAGCTAGGTTAAAAGGATTGGCTGATTTATTCTTCTCAGAGGGATATCTGAATTGGTTCTTATTAGTGGGATTGATAGTGCTGGAGGATTCATTCTTTCTTTGGCAGTCATTCTGGGCAAGTCATGCACTTTTTTGGCTCCAGAATTCTCCAAGCAACCAGCTACTGAGAGATTAATTTTTGATCAGGACTACTGCTGACATTTTCTAAGAAATCCATTATACAGTTCTTTTAAGAACTAATGATTTCTTAAAGATTTAATGAACCAGTCAAATAGCAAGTGAACATTTAATAAAAAATTATTATCATATACAAACAGAGGAAAATATGGGGCAATCTACCAGAGAGTCCAGTGAAATAACCGTGGGGTAAACATCCAGCCGGTGCACTGCCCTTTCTCTGCCCCAAGCTGCCAAGATGTGCCCACACCAGTTTCAGCTGTCCACGATGAAGACAAACACCACCTTGCCTATGCCAAAATAGATGAAACCCTCACCGCACAGCCAGTTGACCTGAAGCCCTCTCAGAGCTCATAGGAGAAGAATGAAGATGCAGACATAAGTTTATTTTAAGATGGTTTATTAATATTGAAATAATTAACTTTGATATTTCCGATTAAATATATTATTATTTTTTTTTATTATTATTATTAATCTTTTAAAAAAGCGAGAATTATCTCTCGCATATGTATATTGAATTACGGTTATTACGGGCATACATGTTAAAGCTTTTACTTAAATCTTTTGAGTCAATTTTTCTATGTCAAATTCTAGTATTTTCAACAAAGGTTGCAATGAGATTTTTTTTGTTGTTGTTGCTATTCGTTTTCCTCTTTGTTACTCCAGAAATTTGTCATATACAAATATACATGCGTATATACACTTATAATATTCGGTAAATACGATATCTCATGTTGAATATCTAAAAAATGTATTGAACCGTATATCTTTTTTTAAGTTATTTTTTTGTCACTGCGGCACCTCATGATGTGTGTAAGAAGGGATCTATTATAGATTCCCTGTAAGCAAGTCCTTTAATAACTTTATATTTAAATAGTAAGTGTTTACTTGTGCTACATGTATATACATGTATAGGAGTTTATCTATAGCAAAAGGGAAATCGATACAGTACCTTATGGTGAGTACGATATAGTATCTGAGCCAATGCAACCTTGTTGACTGTTGAAAATATGTCATTAGTGAAATATCTCATTTTGCAAATATACGTATGCATAGTTTTTTATTATTATTATTTTTGCTATCAATAAAAAGGTTTTAAAGTAATCAGTAAAAGCGTATGCCTGTATGACCGAAAATCTCATATATATATATCAAATCACACAAAGTATAACTTATTTCTACAGGGTAAAAAGCTCAGACCACTTCCATTACTTATAAACATTGTAAATAGCTTTAAGGATTTATTATTTTCCTTATTTAAAATTGTATATATCTATTTCAATGCCGCGATATATATATATATATATATATATATATATATATATATATATATATATATATATATATATATATATATATATATATATGGGTTTGTGATAATTAATTATTTAGTATTTTTGTTATTATATCATCATTAGTGTGAAATGGTGGTGGGTATTTGGGATTAAATAAATATTTAATCATACTATTAAACTTATTTCGTTTTCATATTGTTATTTATATTGATAAAAATATATTATTTCCTTATCAATCACATATCTGTAATAATCATTTAACTTACCCATTTGAAGACCCTAGATGTAGAGTGACTGAACTAGCCACAAAAGGATATCGCTCTACCAGGGTGTTAAATCTTATTCTTATGCTTTGCTGAACATATGGTATTGCACATCCTTCTAGGAGGGAAGGAAGAAAGAAAAAGATTCATTTTTTTTTTGTTGTTTTGTTTTCTAGAAGTGGCGCACAAAGGTCTATTTTGTAAATAGATTTTTCAAAGGTGTGTACTTACCATTGTTCTAAATGTTCGGGCATTCAAATAAGATATCAACTAAAGGGTGTTTTTGACTGGAAGAGTCCGGTCAATGCACTCTTCCTATCAGTTTAGTTGAAAGTACCAATATATATATATATAAGTACAGACAATCGGTTCTAAATTGATATCCATTCTTTTTCGTGTTAAATCTTGTTCACTTCATGCTCATGGCATGATTAGGATTAGGAAATCCGCAGGGGAGTTTGGCTCGGTACAATACATATATATATATATATATATGTATTTCAGCAATAAAACTGACTGATACTAGAAAGTCATAATCAATATATATATATATATATATATAACATTTGATTGAATCTGGATCAACTGATGAATGCTGGGTCAGCACAAAATATTATATTGGAGATCATTTACCTTTTATGCTTGTGTGTGGTCATGTGTATTGGTTGTATGAGATAGATTGGATAGCTGAAGGGAGCTTGAAAGTCTCTATTCAAATCTCTTATATATTGTAACAGACTGATGTGATGGTGTTTGTTTATATATATATATATATATATGTATATTGTAACGAGCACAGACGTTCGTTACATTTTTTTTTTATTTATTAAACATGAAAGTAAATTAAAAAGTTCGCATTTAAAAATTTTCTTTAAGAATTAAAAATTGAAATTAAATATCATCTTAAACTCGTATATTTTAAATCGCACAGATAATGAAAAATTATTAAAATAAAACTTTATTAAAGGAAAAGTACTGTAAAACTAAATCTTAAAAAGATTTAGAGATAAAAATATATCTTTGATTTGGAAAACAGGTTAATTAATCAGAAATGGAAATGATTGTTTATTAGTTAAATGTAAACCAGCCTTGGGCATTTAAATGTAAAAACATCGGTCAGATAGGAAAACAATAGAAACAAATAGCCAATGAAAGAAATCCATCGGGAAATCGGACCTCAGCGAAAGGATCATCACATCGATGACATAATGCCAAGTCAATCCTTCGAATATGTATAAAAGGAAAATTTGGAAATTATTAATTAGTGACTGGAAATTGATTATTACAATGTGACTATATGTAGTAGTACGGAGTTGGAGGTGAAGGAATTGACAGATGCACTGTCAATTCTTTCAGCTGTTAAAGAAAGGAGAAATGAACTATCATTTCCTACATTGAGGACCAATTAACTAAAAAAAACCTCCGAATGAATAAATAAAACAACGGCTAAATGGATACCAATCTTAGGACAGCGTGGGAATTCACGTTCATGGCAAGCAATGGATAAAGATGAACTGTTTTAAACCGTAAGAACTTTATAAATAATGAACATTAAATTAAAATTTTCTATATTTAAATGATTGCAATATGATCCTATCTGACCAAACTAAATTCTTTATTAATAGTGTTATTTGATGTATTTTTTTTCTTATTTATGTAAAATCATTTCCATTTATTTATTTTTTTATTCTTTAAGTTTTTATCATGATTTTTTTTGTTTTTCGTTAAATTAATTATATAAATGTTAAACTTAAGTCGGGCATGAATGGCTGTATAGATTTGTAAAGTTATATTAGGGGAGGGTAATCTTAGGTTATTTGTGTCGTTGTTAGATTGGGGCAATGGATTGGATATATTGATGTAGTTAGTAGATGTAGTCGGAGATTCGCTACTGGCAGAATTGCTTCATACGCCGCACTCTCCTGTTTTGCCTAGGGAAGGAATTATAAGATGCAGAGCGCAGTTCCTTTCTATGGAGTTTTTTTTTTGTTGATCTTCTCATTGGATAGAAGTAATATTCCTATCTAATGAAAGTCAGTATCTTCTCTTAATCTTTTTGGTGCTGCCGTATTCCGTATTACATTGAATACATCGATGTATCAGATGAATTGATGCCAGTTTGACTGCGAATTTTAGCCTAAGGTTAAATAGGGATAAAATATTTTATTTTCAAATGCAAATCTATGTGGTCTATTCATACTTGACCCTAAATAAAAATGCATTAAATTTAAGTTGTTTATAGACACTTGCATGGATTGGTTATCGGTTAAGTATGTTTTGGGTTTTCATATTTGATCAAAATATATAGACATTCGATAAATAATGATACCTTACAGTGAGTATCTAAAATGTATTTATTCGGATGTCTTTTAAGTTATTGGTGACAATGCAAGTATCTTATGGTGAATACTATTGGGTTACATATAAATTTTCCTCCGCAATTGTCAGTAATCAATAATTTTGTATTTTGATCATTTATGTTTCTTTTGAAATGTTTTTGACCGTGAAATCTATGTAACCGATCTATATTCAACATTATAAACAAGCTTTCATAAATTTATATGTGCGAACTTAATTAAAATGTAAAATTATCATATAATAGTAATTAAATGTAAATTAAAGTAAAGTTAAAAATAATGTTAAATGTTAAAATGTAAACTAATACTAAAACAATTTTAAATCTTATATATATATATATATGTGCATAAATAAATTTTTGTATGTTAATTACTGACAGTGGCTTATTTTATTTTTTTTATATATACTCTTAGATTATCTTATTAAATCTCTGCTATTCCATTGAGCTAGTGACATGGGCTAACGACCGGAATGAAAATTTAAAAAAAAATTTTTTTTGACTGACGTATCTGCCTACTTTATAAATTTTTCTAGGTTCAAATGCCTAGATGGCGCCCTGTAGTGCAGTTTACATAAGTCGCCTTCTCCGGATCGTTACAACTGGCTTTCCCAACTTGGGCCGATCTTTAATAAACCACAAATACCCTGAGCAAATTTTGTCAAAATGAAATATTTTATCTGTTTACATAAGTCGTATACTTTAAATCTTATAAAAGCACTGCCATAAGAAATTGTGCATATATATTAAACACAAGAAAGTGTAAAAAAATTTTAAAACTAATTTTTGTAAAAAAAAAAAAGTCAAAAGGTTGCAATAAGTATGTTTTTTTGTTTGTTGATATATATTATGCTTTAACATGTATAGGCATGCACAGCCACATAAGTTTATGACGGTAAATGTGGTACCATATGGAGAGTACCGTTGGGAATTTACTTCAGTGTAATCCTATTTAAGCATTTTAATCAGTCATAAATAAGTTGGTGGTATTTATAATTGTGCTGCAAATATACACGTATAAATCCATTATCTTTCAAAATATATTTACTTCAATGCAACCTTCTTAAATAAATAATTTATAAAATAACTTGCTTGTCATGCCGTGTGTAAAAATAAAATGTATAAAATAAAATAGAACTCTTGTGGGGAGGGGTGTAAATGTAAATGGTCCTTAGGTAAGCGATAGTAAACATTTTTCTTTTTGTATATAGTGTAAATGTAAATGGTCCTTAGGTAAGCGATAGTAAACATTTTTCTTTTTGTATATAGTCTTTTTGTAAAATTATTAACCGGATGTTTTGTAAATGTCTTTGTCAATCGTGTACCGTAATTACTAACCCTAAGTAAAATTTTTTTTTGATCATTTTTTTTAAGTAACTTTACTGATATGTAACGAGCACAGACGTTCGTTACATTGTTGTTTTTTTTTATTTATTAAACATGAAAGTAAATTAAAAAGTTCGCATTTAAAAATTTTCTTTAAGAATTAAAAATTGAAATTAAATATCATCTTAAACTCGTATATGTTAAATCGCACAGATAATGAAAAATTATTAAAATAAAACTTTATTAAAGAAAAAGTATTGTAAAACTAAATCTTAAAAATATTTAGAGATAAAAATATATCTTTGATTTGGAAAACAGGTTAATTAATCAGAAATGGAAATGATTGTTAATTAGTTAAATGTAAACCAGCCTTGGGCATTTAAATGTAAAAACATCGGTCAGATAGGAAAACAATAGAAACAAATAGCCAATGAAAGAAATCCATCGGGAAATCGGACCTCAGCAAAAGGATCATCACATCGATGACATAATGCCAAGTCAATCCTTCGAATACGTATAAAAGGAAAATTTGGAAATTATTAATTAGTGACTGGAAATTGATTATTACGATGTGACTATATGTAGTAGTACAGAGTTGGAGGTGAAGGAATTGACAGACGCACTGTCAATTCTTTCAGCTGTTAAAGAAAGGAGAAATGAACTATCGTTTCCTACATTGAGAACCAATTAAACTAAAAAAATTCTCCGAATGAATAAATAAAACAACGGCTAAATGGATACCAATCTTAGGATGGCGTGGGAATTCACGTTCATGTCAAGCAACAGATAAAGATGAACTGTTTTAAACCGTAAGAACTTTATAAATAATGAACATTAAATTAAAATTTTCTATATTTAAATGATTGCAATATGATCCTATCTGACCAAACTAAATTCTTTATTAATAGTGTTATTTGATGTATTTTTTTTCTTATTTATGTAAAATCATTTCCATTTATTTATTTTTTTATTCTTTAAGTTTTTATCATGATTTTTTTTGTTTTTCGTTAAATTAATTATATAAATGTTAAACTTAAGTCGGGCGTGAATGGCTGTATAGATTTGTATAGTTATATTAGGGGAGGGTAATCTTAGGTTATTTGTGTCATTGTTAGATTTGGGCAATGGATTGGATATATTGATGTAGTTAGTAGATGTAGTCAGAGATTCGCTGCTGGCAGAATCGCTTCATACGCCACACTCTCCCATTTTGCCTAGGGAAGGAATTATAAGATGCAGAGTGCAGTTCCTTTCTATGGAGTTTTTTTTATTGATCTTCTCATTGGATAGAAGTAATATTCCTATCTAATGAAAGTCAATATCTTCTCTTAATCTTTTTGGTGCTGCCGTATTCCGTATTACATTGAATACATCGATGTATCAGATGAATTGATGCCAGTTTGACTGCGAACTTTAGCCTAAGGTTAAATAGGGATAAAATATTTTATTTTCAAATGCAAATCTATGTGGTCTATTCATACTTGACCCTAAATAAAAATGCATTAAATTTAAGTTGTTTATAGACGCTTGCATGGATTGGTTATCGGTTAAGTATGTTTTGGGTTTTCATATTTGATCAAAATATATAGACATTCGATAAATAATGATACCTTACGGTGAGTATCTAAAATGTATTTATTCGGATGTCTTTTAAGTTATTGGTGACAATGCAAGTATCTTATGGTGAATACTATTGGGTTACATATAAATTTCCCTCCGCAATTGTCAGTAATCAATAATTTTGTATTATGATCGTTTATGTTTCTTTTGAAATGTTTTTGACCGTGAAATCTATGTAACCGATCTATATTCAACATTATAAACAAGCTTTCATAAATTTATATGTGCGAACTTAATTAAAATGTAAAATTATAATATAATAGTAATTAAATGTAAATTAAAGTAAAGTTAAAAATAATGTTAAAATGTAAACTAATACTAAAACAATTTTAAATCTTATATATATATGTGTGTAAATAAATTTTTGTATGTTAATTACTGGCAGTGGCTTATTTTATTCTTTTTTATATATACTCTTAGATTATCTTATTAAATCTCTGCTATTCCACTGAGCTAGTGACATGGGCTAACGACCGGAATCAAAATTTAAATTTTTTTTTTTTTGACTGACGTATCTGCCTACTTTATACATTTTTCTAGGTTCAAATGCCTAGATGGCGCCCTGTAGTGCAGTTTACGTAAGTCAATTTTTCTCTGGATCGTTACAATATATATATAATAATATTCTTAAATTCAAATCAGTCAACTTCCGTTACTGCAAGCAAAGAACATATAGACATAAATGAATTTATATCCATACATGATCAAACCTGTAACAATACAGATATTGCCACAAGGTTATTTTTTTTGATCATATGTCTCTCGACTGCTGTAATTATTAAAGAATTACAGTGCTCGGTTAAATTATAAATTTAATGGGATCAGTAATACTGTACAACTATCCTCAAGTGTTACTTAATACTCAAATGGAGTAATAATTATAACCAATCCCCTTCTGGGTATATTAAACTATTTGGAATGGTGAAGAAACAAGATGATACAGATAAAATAATTAATAAAACATTTACTAAATTAATAAAAAAGAAATTACATGAAATATTTACATACAATAAAATCATTTAAATATAATACTACAATTAGGTGTATGTGTTAAATCCTATAAATGTCTTTAATCTATTGAAATAAATTATCCATTTATAGTCATTCATTCCCAATATTATTAAAGAGTCTAATTAATGTCTATCTTATTAATATCTGGAATTGCAATTGCTTTTAATGTGAAAAGTATGTACACACATGTTATATATTGATCTTTATTTACTTTACCTAGGTTTTCTTCTTTTTTGATGCTAACTATTGTCCTGCTGACCATCATGTGGAATTCCTCCACTTCTTTAGTAGAGACAGCCATTCTTCAATTTTGGCTTTTGTATGGGGTCTCCTCTTTTACTCATAGTGACTTGTTTATGGGGTCTCCTCTTTGACCCATAATGACTTGTTTATGGGGTCTCCTCTTCTACACATAGTGACTTCACAATGCTAGGGTGTTAATGGCATGGCAGGTGGATCATCAGACAGTGCTATGCTGGCAGTTGTTTCATGGTGAGGTGACCATATGAGTATGGTGGGTTTGGATTGACCAGTGACTGTGATGGCCCTTAACCACACATCCTTGACGATTCACTGGCATTGTAGATTAGTTTCATATTCATTCAGCTTGTCAGTATTTTATGAAAAATGTCCTTTACGCAGCTTTCCTTTTTTTCTTTTTTGTCTGCTTCCAACTAGGTTCTAATCTCTACTTCTTCTCAGAACAGTGCTCTCAGCGAAGTCTCCACGTCAACTGTCCTTGAATTAATGTCTTTTTTCAAATTATTTTTTATCTTGATATCTTATTTGAAGGTTTTCTTTCACATCTCTAACTTTAAAATGTTTCTATAACTTTTACAAAATTTCTTTTAATTTCATATGATTTTATAACATCATGTTTTATATTCATTTATCAATTTTTTAAAATAAAATTATTTTTGTTTTAACATGCAATAAACCTTTTCCCTCTTCATACATACATTCGCATATGTATTTCATTTCGTCAAAATGTGTAATTTTAAGAACAGATCTTTATCTTATGTCATATTCTAAATTTACTTATATTTTTATTTAAAACTTCCCAATTATCACTTTTTAAGTCATTTGAGTTCCCATTTTATTTATATTTCCATCTTTATTTTTAGATCTTAAATTAAGCATATGATTCTGATATTTTTAACTTTAATATTTCTATTCTTTCCAAAACATGAACTTTGGAGGGTAAAAGATAAGAATCTTGTTCGATTCCATTTCCCTCTCTTTATCTCATTATAGTAATTAAGGCATTCCTTTCTTCATTGGTTTTAATTCTTTTCCTTATTTGTATATTTCAAAACTATAATATTTAATATTACTTAATGTTAAATATATATGTGTGTGATCGCAGTATGTGCAGTCATCACAATATATATATATCGGAAATAAGGTAATATATATACATATGTACTCATTATGTATATTTCATATTTAGTATGTGTTGATAATTATATATATATAATAAAGCATTAATTAACTTAAAATATAAATACATCCTTTTGTAGAATTTTGACATTTTTTCTTTTTATTGAAAAAAAATTTTTTTTTTAAATATTTAACAAAACTATATTATAAAGTAAATTTAATCTAACTTAAATGAAGCTTGTAATTGAAACCAAAAAAATCATTTGCATATTGAAGTTCTAAAAACAATTTTTAAATTTGATTTCAAAATATTCAAATTTTTCCTGCCCATTACTTCATATGTAAGAAACTAGGTCATTTACCTAAATTATTATAGTACGCTATCATTTTGGTATATAAAATGTACAAAATCTCAACAAATTGTATTGAATTTACATCTGTTAAACTTCAATTTTAAAATGTCATTATAACTTTAAATTGAAACAAAAGAAATCTCTATATTATCTCCTCATGATCCATACTTAAAATGTATTAAAATTCTAAAAATAAATTATAAGTATGATATCAAAATATTCAAAATATGCCTTCCCATTGGTACATGTCTAAAAAAACTATATCACCTAACTAAAATATTATATTCCCATATTGCTTTGTCTGGTATTCTTATATAGCAAATTTGAATCAATTCTATTATTTAAATTTATTAAATCTCAATTTTAAAATTTTATTCTAATTTGATAATGAAAGTGATTACAATAGTTTTTAAACAAACATACAAAAAAAAGATGTTTTAACTTAAATAAAAGCACTTAAAAAGTCAGAATTTATTGAATAAATATATTTATATGTGCTATTTCTAATGTGTTAAAAAGATCTAAGGTGAACATTATTAAAGAAACGTGCCTTTCTAATTTTAATCTACTAAACATTCTTAAATCTTTTTGTCAGTCATTGATTTTCTGCCTTTGCACTTTTACAAACTGCAAATAAATATCATCATCATCATCATCATCATCATAATAATAATAATAATAACAACAACAACAACAACAACTGAAACACAGGCTTATTATATACCTGTAGATTTTCAATTGGATGGACAGTTGGAGTGTGTAGTACATTGGAGCCTGTCCATTAAAGTATGAAGATTGTCTATCTTAATATATATTTGAGCACTTATAATATATATGTGTGGGAGATGATAATCTGGACCAACTGATGATTGCTGGTTTAGCATGAAATATGTATATTGGTGATTATTTATCTTTTCAGCATATATGTGTTTGAGTGTATCGGTGTTATTAGATAGAGTGGAGAGTGATGGGTCATTTGAAAGTCTGTGCTCATATACCCTATATTAAATAATAATAATAATAATAATAATAATAATAATAATAATAATAATAATAATAATAATAATAATAATAATAATAATAATAATAATAATAATAATAATAATAATAATAATAATAATAATAATAATAATAATAATAATAATAATAATATATACACACCTGGGTCTTGTTTTACGCGATAGATAAGTTCCTCAGAAAACACGCACAAACGAAATCGCACAAAAATAGACGTAACTTACATTGAAAAGGGGGGATACGGTCTGTGATTTTTCAAAATTCATGTAAAAGCAAAGCACCAATGTAAAATTACTTTAAAATTCGCACAAAAAAAAAATTAGGAAATAAAATGTGCCTAAAAAAAATTTCAAATTTGAAAAAAATTGATACAAGACAAACTTTTTTTAACTATAATATTTAATTTTATTCAAAATAATATATTTTTATGCATAATTTACAGTACAGTAATTTACATTTTTTATACACATTTTAATTATTATGATTTTCTGGTGACAACGTAATTAGTAATTAATCTTTGAGATGATGATTTTATTAATTGTTTATGAAGCTCCTGATATCCAGACATACAACTATTTAGCTCTCATTGGAATTTAAGAGCATGTTAATGATTAGTGTCATTAATAAGAAAATAATAATTGATTATGTTCTTTTTTAAAAAGCAAAAACAAAATGTGATTTAAAATGCAAAATTAACATGCACAATGTTTGAACAAATTTACATTATAATCTTGTAAAATTTAATATGTGTATACATAAAATGTGGAAATCATGATTTTAATTTCATTATTGCATAAAATCTTACTATTATAAAGCACTGAAAATATTGAAATTACTAAGATGAAGGTCGAATCCCAATAATGTGCTATTACTTTCAATATAACGTAAGTGCGCAAAATTTATTATTTAAAGTAATAGCGCATTATCGGAAATCAACTTCCGGTGAAACACGAATCGCATAACTTCAAAATCATGTTAAATAAGTCTGTGTAAAAAGAGACCCAGGTGTGTATATATATATAGTGCATTTTTTAGAAACCTAAGGAACAATGATAACATTTTAACCTGTTATGCATATGACCTATGTTTAAATCTTTGTGGAATAAATTTAAATAAATTCAACAGGTTAATTTTTTGAATAGTTGGTATATTGCCAACTCATTTAACTATTCAATATTGGTTAGTAAATGGGTATTTAGTTATTCTTATCTAGATAATAAATCAAGAATAGAAAAACAATCAAGAATCTGAGTAATCTTGCCTTCCTTTTCACTTCTCTCTATAAAATCTATTAGAGAAGTCACTAATTACTATTACAGCTTGTTTCATCTGAATGTCTTTTACCAACTGTTAGCTAATTGTTAAACAAGAATGCCTCTCTGAAGATCTGTGATTATGGCATTTTAAACAAGAATTATATGTTAAACTATTTCCATCATAATTTCAAATATTAAATGTATTTGGAAAGCTTTTTCTGAGGACATTCAATATTTACTGCTAGATAATGAAAACAATTCAACATAAATTTAGTAATAAACAGGAATGGTTGTTCTAATTCCAGTACACACAAACACAAAAATAATGAAAAAATAAATAAAAAAAATTAAAGAAGAATTTGGTAAATGACTACAAAAAGCAATTTGTGAATCAAAAATAAATAAAATATTTTAGATATTGATCTTTAATCCTTTTGACAACTAGAAATACGATCTTTTAAATTACTTTAATAGTTTTTATAGTAAACCATTATGATTTCAATACATTGTCTAATTATAGTTCTCTAAGATATTCTATATTTCCAATGAGAATAATCTTTTTTATGAAAATAATGTTCATGCTCAAAACAAATATTTATTAGGAAGTCTTTATCTGTATCACCTGTCTAATGCAATGAAGGTATTCACCTACAATTATAGATTCAATATCAGATCCAGTTAATTGAAAAATAGGTACTTGGGTAATATTCCTGCAATGAAGAAAAGATGGGAGGTCTTTTCACATATCCAATAGATGTGTAATCTTGCGATGATATCAAATTGAAAGAAAATAAATCGATCTTATGATTTTACCATATTTTTTTACAATATTACAGTTGGACCTTGGGTAAAATTACTTCAGTGCCTATGTGATAAGCCCATGTATCATTTTTTACATAATAAGCATAGCAAAAAAAACCTACATTTACCTAACTTAGAAAAGTAACAATATCTCTTCTACTTTTTAGCACTTTAGATAAAACATTAGCTTACTAGAGTAATCACTATATGTCAGCATTCAAGTCAATCTTTCTAGCTATGAAACTAACAAGCTTATAAATATATAATATAAAGCACTACTTAAAAAAGGACCACAACCAAATGAACATTTTTGGTGCCATTAATGATTTGCCATTATTTGCCATTCTCTTAATGTGAGCTATTTCAGTATTATTTATTTTAATTTTAAAAAAAATGATTGTTGGTTTTTTTTAGCTCATTTATAGAAAGATTATAATCTAAATAGAAAAAAAAATTAAAAAACATTATCAAAATTTTTAAAATGTTATGCATTTATTTTGAATGTGCTATTTAAAATTATCAAATGATTTACCATTAAATATATACGTGCAGATAATAAATGTAAATTATATACAAAATTTATAGTAT
Source organism: Epiperipatus broadwayi (assembly GCA_028023455.1). Taxonomy (NCBI): domain Eukaryota; kingdom Metazoa; phylum Onychophora; class Udeonychophora; order Euonychophora; family Peripatidae; genus Epiperipatus; species Epiperipatus broadwayi. The sequence continues at coordinate 259,977 of JAQFVV010012921.1, forward strand.
GGATTTTAAATAGATATATATTATTGCTCATAAAATTATAAATAATTTAATTTATTTCCATTTGGATTTAACTAAAATTTGTCAAGAGTGAATTTCTGTTTTTACTGTTTAAATTTATGTAAATCAACTTCTTAGATGGAGACCTAATGTAACAAATTAAAATTGTCTCTCCCAAATAGTTAATTCAGTTTCACTTATTTTGATGAATAATTGATAGAAGAATAAAGTCAACTTGAAGGATGAAAGTTATTTGCTGTTTTGCTTTTGTTATAAAATAATTAAAAAGACAAATGCCAAACAAAAAAGAATGCTATTAATAATATTTTAAATATGTTTACTGATTGTCAAAATCATAAAATATAATGTACAGCAAAACTCTAATTATCTATTACTCGTTTAAAATAAATTTTTATCTGATTTGTTATATATTCATACAGATATATAATAAATTTAATGTTTAACTATATGTAAAGATTTGAATGCTAAACTTCCCAAATGTCCTTAATATAAATGTGCCAACGTCTTCATCAGGTATCTTATAAAATGTAAAATAACCAAAATAATAGACATAAATGATCTTACAAAAAAAGCTTATTGAGGAGAGAGGATATATATGATCTGATTCTAAAGCTTCTTTGATATATAAAATGACTGATTTAGGAAGCTGAGTGATATAAAGTGTAAAATTTATGTAATATGTATATAATTATTTGCTTTTACAGGATACCATATGTAGATAAATATTAGTGTTCATTGAAAATGAGATTTAAAGAACATTAATTATTACATGAAAGAATTAAATCACACTAAATAAATATTGCCTCAGCATTAATTGTATTTTAAAACTATGAACTTTAATGTAATAAACCATGTATATTCAATTTGGATTTAACAAGAACAAAAAAATACACTAAGAAAAGAAAAGAAGAAGAGTAAAAAAAGCTGTTTTATTAATATAGAAGAAGCAATTTGCTTTGAAAATAAGGTGCTAATGTGAAGAGTCATAAAGCTTGGAAGAGACAAAAATACCACATTATAAGTGATTAATTTATCCATTTTGTATCTTTATGCAAATGTCTGATAATATGTCAGTAATTGAAAGCATTTTTATAATTTAGTTATTACTTAATATTTAAAAGTTATATGTTACTGTGATCTATTTATTTATTTAACACGATCATTTTTAATCATATCAATCTACTGTGGGATGGTCTCTCCAAGTTCTATCCATTTTCTCTCATCTCTAGTCTCTCTTCTCCATATCACCCCAGCACATTTCCATATTTTATCCATCTTTCTTACACATGGTCTTTTTCTAGGTCTTATAAATCTTTTGAGAATCTAGTTTAAGATTCCAAATGTTGATCTATTATCATCTCTTTTAGCCATATGGCTAGCCCCCTCTACTTCATTCTCTTAATTCTTTTGATGGTATCAATAATACCTGTTTATTCTCTAATCCATTTATTTCATTTCCAATCTCTTCTTATTACTCTTAACAACTATTTTGAGTGATCTGAAGTCTCTGTGTTGCTCTTCTGTTAAGTGTTAGAGTCTTAGATATATAAGTAAAATCTGGTAAAACATTTATTAAAATCTATATTTTGAAACAATTAGACATCTTTTCTTTTAATATTAAATTATTTCTACCAAAACCATTTCAACCAAATTTAATTTTATGATTAATGGCATCTATTATGTTTTCATTTGTAGTATTAATCTGACCAAGATATTATCATTATTAATCTCCAATTTCTTTATTTGAGAAAATACATTGAACACTACCTTAGTCTTTTTAACATTTACCTTCTGATAAATTTTGCAATATTTTCTAAAGCACTAAAGCATTATTTTCTGAAACAATTATATTATCTACAAAATTTAAATGACTTAAATAATCTGCAATTACTTTTACTCTTTTAGCTTCCCATTTAAAGCACAAAATACTTCTTGCAAAACTGTTTTAAAAAGATTTGGAGATATGGAGTAACAATGTGGCACACCCTTTTCTATGTTAATTCTAAAAACTAATATTATTATGCAATCTAATTGTTTCTGTTATGTTTTTATAATATTCTGGATGTATACCTTGATAATCCAATGCTTTAATCACTGAGAAAATTCTTATAGAATCAAATGCTATTTTATAATTTACAAATTCAAGGCATGATGGCAACTCACATTCATTGATCTTTTCTATAACTTCTCTAAATGGATATGATCCAATGTAACAAAAACACTTTTATATCTAACTTCTTCTTTTAAGTTGGTTAAAATACAAAATTCACTGTGGATGAGTTGTCATTATCTTGGTAAAAATACTACATAGAACTGATAAAAAATTAGTACATCTGTAATTTCTAATATGTTTTTGCCACTTTTTTAAAAATATTAATGTTAATACCGCATTCCTCCAACTATTTGATAAATTTTTATTCTTTAGACATTTGATATATAACTTTGCCAAAAAAAATTATTTCTTCACTTTTTTTAAGATGTTATCATTATCTGGAACTCTTTTCTTCTTTATAAATTTAAGTGCATGACTCACTTCTTTACTTGATATCTTGGGCAATTCAGAAGACATAATACTTGTAAGAGATATTTTTCCAGTTCTTTATCACTATATAATTTGAATAGAACTGGATGTCATCTTTCTTTTAAGTAATAATTCCATTTTTTTTCTTATTCCACAAGTAAATTTTCACCAATACGAAGATGTTGTTTTATACTCTTGAGGTTTTTATTCTAGATATTCAATCCTTCTTAATCCATCATTTTTATATATATTTATATTCTTTTTCTTCTTCATAAATTGTCTTGTCTCAGTAGAAATTCTAGTGATAAATTACAGCTTTTTTGAGCTATCTTTCTTGCAGTTTTTAAAAGAATGTTAGTTAACTTTCTATGGATTTTGTTCAAATCTGAATCATATTCAAATTTGTTAATATTTGAAAATGATATCGAAGTTCTAATTTAAATTCATTGGAATGTTCATAAATATTATGACTATCAACTGTAATAGTGTTCTTTTTAATGATTTTTATCTATCTAATGCTTAAAATAAACCAACAGAATATCAGCAATCAGTTGTCAAGGCAATACTCACAGTAAATGGAAATCCAATAAAGATTCATTTATTAACAGAGTTTAAGATCTTAAATAAACCATGAGTGACTGCAGATGTTTGAAGCAGATTGAGACTCAAAATGCCTAGAAGTTTTAATTAAACACCATTAAAGAGACTATGATACACAGTTTGCAGTTATATTAATAAATAATCATTTTTATATTTCAAACAAGCTATTATTCAATACATTAAATATAATAAACTATAAACACACATAATTTAATTGATTATCACATATAAATCACATCGTCAAAAACTGCTTAAAATAAACATATACAATATCAACAATCTATTATCAAAGCAACACTCAGATTATAAATAGTAATCCAATAAAATTCATTTATTATCAGAGTTCTTTATTCATTTCGGGTTCCTTGAATTAGATTATATTTCATATTGGATGATAACCAGCTTTTTCTAATTTTGTTTAGATGTATATGTTGATTTAATGTAGCTTCAGTGAGAGAAGTCCATTGATCTACATATTACTCAATAAATTCTCATTATATTCCATTAATTTTGTCATAGATTGGTGTAGCATCTTTATTTAGTTAATAATTATATTTATTTATTTTTATTAGTCATTCATTTTTATTGACAAATTGTCACTTTGATTCCACAATGATGCCATAAGTATTTCAAATGGGATTTAACAGATAACATTAGCATTGGAATTCAGTTCCACACTTATTTATAATAAAATTAGAATTATTTTCTTTCTGAATTTTTGATGGTATAAATAATCATATCCATCCATTTTAATAAGCAAAACTTTGAAATAAAGATTCACAAAATTCATTGTTTCCCCAATTTTGCCCAAGCAAAAGTTTCTCTGCGGTCAAATTTTCATTGTTGCCAATTGCCAAAGCTGCTTATGGTTGTATACAAAGAAATCATGAAATTAGTTAACTTCAGGAGAAACAAATATATACCCAATAGAAAAAATTTACTCACTAATCATGTCTTATAATATTAATAATTTTTGACTGTTTCTGATTCAGAAAAAAAACAATAAAACTTAAATTTTTAGCATTTAAAGAAATGATAATTTAACCTGATAGGTTCTTCTAGATAGACTGATGATGAAGAGAGCCCCTCCTTAAGAATGGGTTGAGTTTTTATACTGTCTGGATCCCTCCTTCAATTTCTAAATAATCTACCTGGCAATCAAATTATATTTAAATTTTGACTGGTTGATTGCTATTGTTTTACAAATTATTTATTCATAATTTTACAAACATCACATGGTTTTGTTAAGAAATTTCTCACTCGTAGAAATCCCCCTGAAAGAACAAAAATGAATGTTTTTAATAAAAACTAAATAATGCATAGCAACCTAACTTTAAACCCAGGATTTTGAATGGAAATTGGTTGCTATGTATGAAATAGTGAAATAAAATAAAAATTCCTTAAAAGAGCTTGCCATCGAGTCACACACTTTTTCTATTCATTATTATTTAATTCTATAATTAAAATTTTCTAATCTATTCTGCACATATGCACTTATACACACATATAAAATTCTATCTGAACAGATTGCTTAACCTCTTTTTTGCTGATTATTTTATTGGCTGAGTGAAGTAAAAGTCTAAACTTTTATTTGGTCAATTCACAAAGTCAAGTGTCAAAACACAAATTCAATCATCAAAATATATTCATCTTTTAATATTATATTCACCTTTTGTTTCATTTGTAAAAAGTATATTAAGAATTTGTCAGATTATGAAAGTGAATGAAAGTTTTTTCAAAAATAAATTTCTCTTTATAATTATAAAAATATTTGCGAGCGGAAAATCTAAAACGAAATCTTACTCACCAACCAAAACGTTTTGATGATGACATGATTTGTTTGCCAATTTTACATTGCCGAAAGAGTAAATAAATTTTGTTAAAGTCTCAACTATTTTTTTAAAATAATTTTATTTTTAGCATATTTTATCAAAATAATTTATAATTTGTCAAAAAATATATTTAAAATGGTCTAAAACATTCATTTATCATTTTCGGAATGAAACAAAAACAAATTGTAAGTTTTCAGTTATTGACATCCATTTTCTTTGTTGTCAAAATTTAACAGCCAATCAGATTCAAGAAAAGACAACCTACTTTTTTTGTTAACATTTCGAGACCATTTTATTGATTTTTTACATGTAAAATAATTCAAGAGAGGGCAGCATCTTATGAACTTTTTCTAATTTTTCAAATGACGGTAAAATCTTAACCATATTAAAAGTGATGGAATTTGAACGGTCAGAAGCGGTGTCAAATCATCACATTTTTAACCATGACTAGCAAAAAGTAGATTAATACTTTTATTGATTCTTGATCTTTTTCTTAGACAATTTGCTTTTAATAAATTATAGCATTATAATTCACTTTATAAAGATACAATTTTTTTACTAGTCACTCTCACGAAGTTAACTTTATAAATTCTAACCCCCCCTTTTTTTTTCTTTTTCCATCTCTAAACTATTAGTAATAATTTGTAAATATTTTTAACAGATACATTTTCAATTATGACAGTTTCTGATTTAATATAACTTTACTAAATTGATACCAAAATAAAATAATCTCCATTTATAAGACTTTATGAATGAATTTTGTTTGTGTGCTAAGTAATTGACATAAGCCTATTCAAAGTTTTATTTTGATTTGACTTAGCACCCTATAAATAGCTTATATATTAACATAACATACAAACAATGTCATAAAAAACTCAGCTTAAAAATTAATGTATCTTTGGTCAAAACCAAAGGCTACAATACATATATAAACATGAAATTATCATAGTTTAATATATATATATATATATATGTAATTAAGGGAAGCAAATCACTTTTCAACAGATTATGTACAACTAACACTCTCTATGTTTTGCAAGAACCAAGTACAGAATGAATCTGTTCTACTCTTGATACTTGCTAAACATACAGTATTATTTATTCATAGCCTTAGGGAGAGTGGTTTGCTCTCCTTAATTTATTAATATCCATTTTTCATTAATTATTTTGAAATGGATTTGAAATAATTAACTAATATTTATCCTTATTAAGGGCAATATTTTAATTAAAATCAAAAGAAAGAAATTATGAGAGAAATTATGAAAGAAATTATGTTCTGCATACTATTTTCAAATATTAATTTTCACAATGTTGAAAGTTGAAATGTCAATAAAATGTCTTTATAACCTTATTTGTAAACAAACTAAAATTTGATTGGATTAATCATAAATTAAAATTGTTTGTAATTTAAAATGGTAAAAATAAATTATAAAATACTGGAATTAAACATAGAAATCAGTTAAAAATATATAATTAGTGTGTTTATATGTAATAAACTATGTAAAACAAGCAGTTAATTGAAATATTTAGTGAATTACATTAGAAAATATATTTATTAAATAACATCAATTACATGAACAACTGGTTCAGTATACATAAAAATGTTATCAGTGGTCAATATTTTTTTAGTTCAGATCTTCAATCATTAAAATAGGTCATAATTCATTATGATGCAGTTCAGGGAGTTTTAAGTAGATAATGGGAGAAAAGAGAAAATATTTCATCAGCATTTCCAAGTTAAAATTAAAGAATCTTATAGAATAGTTAATTTTTAAATGAAATAGAATTGTACACATTATTATAATTGTCATGTATTTTTAAATTATGCTTTTTATCAAGGAAGTGGATTTTTGTCTTAGGAACTCTTTTTAAAATTGTTATCTTTCTCCTAGCCACATAGTCTTGGTAATAAATATAAAGGAAGGATATTCAACTAAATTTTAAAGCCTTATAATGAATAAGAAAGATTGTGAGTTTGAAATATAATTGAACTTTCTGCAATATATTGCTTGCTACTAGATATTGAATAACAAACAAGTCAGAAAACACAAAAAATAAATGATACAAAAAACCAGAAGTAAAGGAAAACTATGTGCTCTGACAAAAGCAAATAAAGCCCATAAATTACAAGTATTAACTGTGATAATTCTAATTTGATACAGTTTAAAAATATAGATAATTTAAAAAAAAAAAATCTGCAAATAATTTAACATGGACTTTTTTGTAATATTTTAAAATGTAACTGTAAAATACACTGATTTAATTTTTTAATCAATGTGTAACGCACATAATTTGACTCTATTTTATTTTAAATTATGATAAGTAGCATACCTTAGCTACTACACTTTAAAGAAGTTCATATTTCACTTAAAATCGGGATTCCCCCATTTTATATATGCACATTAAATTTTACATACTTTAAATATCTGTTGGAAAAAGGTTTGGTATTAAATTTAAATACCAAGATTTAGCAAAAGATAATGAAATAGAAGTGGAACCTGTTTGTTTCACAGCAAAAATGATTTGAGAAAGTCTTCAACTTTCTAATCAATTGGAAAATCATTTTCTTGTTAATGACATGAATTATGAACAAGCTCTTAAATTCCAATGAGAGCTAAATAGTTGTATGTCTGTGTTATGTATGTGTATGTTTATATTTTCTTTTATACACATATATACATGAAGAAACTTTTAGCCAGAAAAAAGTTGCAAGTAAAAATATTTAAAAACTTTTAATTTCTACTTAAAAAAAGTATCTTTAAAAGTTTTTAAATACACCTGGGTCTCATTTTATGCGGTAGATAGATTCCACAAGCCAGAAAATAGTCTGGGGATATTGAATGAGTAGGCATTAGATAGGGATTTTATGCACAAGCCTTCTGGCATCCATTGATTACTCTGTTTAGCACAGGTGGCAATACTGTATGGAGAGTTTTGCTCTGTTTATCAACAATTAATGTGCGAGATAGGAAATGTGATCATGTGATGCTTAATGGTTTAACACCAATCCTGCCTAATAGGATAGTGGTGGCTATGGTTGTAAAAAAGCCAAAGACACCAAAATGTATGGGTGCTGAACTGAGTTCAGACCCATATGACTATATAAGCTATTGAGCTTAGATTGAAAATATTTTTGTGTTTTCAATTTCATTATCATAGTTTTGTAGTTAAGTAGAGATAAAAGGTGGTTGCTAGAGGGTTGCATTAGATCCTAAGATCTAGATTCAGTGCTCTCAGATCCAAGGCTCCTCACTGATGAAGGCCACAAGCCAGAAACTAGTCTGGGGATATTGGATGAGTAGGCATTAGATAGGGATTTTATGCACAAGCCTTCTGGCATCCATTGATTACTCTGTTTAGCACAGGTGGCAATACTGTATGGAGAGTTTTGCTCTGTTTATATATATATATGCCGGGGTCTCATTTTATGTGGTAGATAGGTTCCTCAGAAAACACACACAAAAGAAATCACACAAAAATAGACTTAACTTACCTTGAAAAATGGGGTATAGGTTCTGTAATTTTCAGAAATCACATAAAAGCAAAGTAACAAGGAAAAATTACTTTAAAATTTGCATTAAAAAAATAAGGAAATAAAATATGACTAATAAAAAATTTCAAATATTTGGAAAAAATTAATACAAGACCAACTTTTTTTATTAGCTACAGTAATTAATTTTACATTTTTTCATACATATTTTAATCATTACCGCTATTTCACAATATGCATTCATTTGTGAACTGGTAAAAAATCAGATTCGTGATGTGATGTATAACTAGTGTCACTTTCAATCTTGTGCTGTGTTAATGGTTTTCTGTTTCTATATTAAAAATGAGATCCCAATCAAAACAAAAAGATTATACATTATCATTAGAAAGATTATTTTCAGTTTACAAAATCAATAAAATCTTTGTTCTTTATTTTAACAATCTAAAAAATTATTTATTTCTGTTATATGTAACAAAATACATTTTAAAAGTTTAAAATTTTTGAATATTTATTGTGATATTTTTATATGTAAGTATAAATCTATTATTATTATTTACTCATTAGTATAAGTAGGTTATTTACATAGAAGCTAAGATTCTAAATACAGCTTCAGGCCATATTCACGTTAACTGCTAATATAATATTATACTTTTGAGAAAAAAGTATTTCAAGTTAAAATAAGTTATCAATAATGTAAATTTCTTGATATCTAATAAATATAGTGAAATATGAAAGATATTAAGATGAAACATAAATCACATAACTTCAAAATTGCATTAAAATAATTTGCATAAAATGAGACCCAGGTGTATAAAAGAAATACTAAGACAAAGTTTAAATATGTTTATTAAATTATTAACAACAAGTATACTTTTGATACTTTCACATTTTCATGATTATTCTGCTGAAAAACCCCATTTTTTTCTAATTTGAATACTATTTGTTCGCTAGTTTATTACATATTCAATCACAAAAGAGACTATGACCATAGTTTTGATAAAACAAGTTGTGTTAAAATAATGTGTGAAAAGTGAAATGATCAAAAATCACAAAGGCATGATTCATTGCAAAAAATGAATATGTAATAAACCAGAAAGCAAATAGTATTCAAATCAGCAGAAAATGTTCTTTTTTCAGCAGAATAACCATGAATATAAGGCAAAACCATCAAAAGTATACTTGGTGCTAATAATTTAATAATACATATTTAAACACTGATTTAATATTTAAATTTATATTAATATTAATATGACAAAGTATCAATATATATATATATATGTGTGTGCGCGCACACGCGTGTGCATGTGTGATTTGTCCAGCACATAATAATCAAAAGGCTTGGAAAGATAGATGTAAGAAATATATAAAATATTTATAATACATTCTTGAAGCATATGAATAAAGACATTTGAAAAAAATAAATGATTCCCCAGATGTGTATTTCATTGTATTTTTATTCATATATTTCAAAAATGTATGGTTGAATGGAAATTTTAAGTGTATCGTAACAAGATATTACCCATAGAATAAGAAGACAAAATTAATTCATATGTTTATGTATAATCAAAAAGATAAAGTTATTTCAAATGTTTATGTATAATTAAAATCTAGATATATTAATGTTTACTGAGATTTAAAGTTTATATCTGAACAAGGAACAATTTCCACTTGAATAAATGATTAGTAATAATCATAAATGTATTTATAAGCCAAATATATGGAGAGCAGAACATTTAACATTTGTAAATTAAATGGTATTTTTTGATATAGATAAATATTGACAGGCTCAACATGAAGTGTGCATCTTGGAGTCTTTTTTTTTTTTCAGAAGTCTTTTTTCTTATGTTTCTAGAATGTGTGGTAAATTGGATACTTTAAATATATCTTGAAAAGGTATTACACATGGAAAAAAATATTAATGTGTTTATATAATTAAAAAAAATAGATATGTTAATCTTAACTGAAGTTTAAAGTTTATATTTGTGTTAGGAATAATCCCTAGTTTAATCTTAACTGAGATTTAAAGATTATAATTGAGTTAGGGAAAATCTCTAGTTTAAAAAGTGATTAGCAATAATCATTAAGATATTTAATTTAAGTGAAGTGATTAATGTTAATGTTGTGAGTGCAGAAAGTTTGACACGTGTAAGTGAAAGAATAACAAAAAAATATTCTTAGATAGAATCTTAGAAATTTTAGATTTGATATCAAATATTTTTTGGTGACAATATATTTTTAGGGATGCCTAATTAAAATGATGTTCTTAAAAAGGTTAGTGATGAATCATTTTATTATCTTCTATTTGAGAGAAATGATCAGAAATTTTATTTCTTAATAATTAAGATTTGAAAATTAAGTTTGCAGATATTTTATGTAAAAATGATGGATGTTTAGTTGTTCCATCAAGTACTAGAAGTTATATGTGAACCTGAATATATATGAATCTTTAATAATTTGTTCTGGCATTATTTCATCTCACTAAACTGTATGTAATCTTTGTGTGATATGCATAAATAGGATGGCCATTAAAAATAAAATATATTTTTGTTTGTTTAAAATTTATACAAAACTTTAGCAAAATTATATAGATGCATTATTATTAATCATTCTTGAATCCCTAGTTACCTCATCTAATAAAAAAGACATGAAGTAATAATTTAATAGTTTATCTGGTATTATTTATTTTAAACTTTTTATATATTTTTTAAATGCTCATGTGGTTCTGAAAAATTAACATATAATATTAAATTTAATAATTTTTTTATATGCTGCATGCATCTTTGTAATAATAGTAATAAAATTCAACAAATAGTTTTTTCTCTTTATTTTATTATACGTAATTATTAATAAATACTATTACTATTCTAAACTGTGACATTTAATACTATGATATGTGTTGCATTAAAAATGTAATAATTCCTGAACTGACTTATGCTAAGGAAAATAAAAATGTCTACCATATTATTGCTAGAATGTGACATGACCATCTGAAAAATAAAGTTTTGATTATGTATTTACTTAAATAATTGTATGATTATTAATTAAATAATAGCTCTAATTATTAAAAATTTATGTCTTCATATATATTTACATTTCATTTGCATATTAAATACTTATTTTATATTTAAACAAACCACACAATTTAATATAAAAACTTTTCTGTATTATTTTTGTTATATTTATATAAAAATAATACAGAAAAGTTTTTTCAGGAAAAGCTGTAAATTGAAGCTTGCAAGCAAGTAGTTGGTTGCAGACGGGTGTGGGTTCGTATCTCGGCTAATGCTATGACATATGAAAAAAAAATAGTTCTATCACATTGAAAAAAGGCAAATATATATATATATTTACTGGAAAAAAGTTTGCTATTATATATATATAATGAGCTTGCACATAGCTCTTAACAAGTTTTTCAGAATATTCCCAACATCAGACCGTTTTCTTCTACTGGCTTCCTTAGTGAGTGCTAGGATATTTAAGCATTAGATTTAAAATACCATGCCAAGCCCAGCACTTTATCTAATGGATAACTATTAAGTAGAAAATCTGAAATTTTCAGACATTCATATGTCTTCCAAACCAGCTATCTAACTTAAATAACCATACGGGACTGAACTAAGTTCAGATACACCATATATTAATAGTTTTAAACATATAAAATCACTAAAGTCTTAATAGCAAAAATAAAAATACAAAGAAATCAAGTCATATATTACATGACCTAATTTAACAAGTTTGTATTACAAATGTTATATAATGAGCTTGCAAATAGCTCTTAACAAGCTTTTCAGAATATCCTCAACCTCAGACCAGTTCATGCTATTGACTTCATCAGTCCCATATGGTTATTTAAGTTAGACAGCTGGATCGGAAGACATATGAATGTTTGAAAATTTCAGATTTTTTACTTACTAGTTATCCATTAGATAAAATGCTGGGTTTGGTCTGGTATTTTAAATCTAATGCTTGAATATTCTAGCACTCACTGAGAAAACCAGTAGCAGAAACCGGTCTGAAGTTGGGGATATTCTTAAAAGCTTGTTAAGAGTTATTTACAAGATCATTATATAACATTTGTAATACAAACTTGTTAAATTAGGTCATGTAATATATGACTTGATTTTTTTGTAATTTTATTTTTGCTATTAAGGCTTTAGTGATTTTATATTGCTAAAGCTGTTAATATATGGTGTATCTGAACTCAGTTCAGTCCCATATGGCTATTTAAGTTAGATAACTGGATTGGAATACATAAGAATGTCTGAACATTTCAGATTTTTTATTTAATAGTTATCCATTAGATAAAGTTCTAGGCTTGGTCTGGTATTTTAAATCTAATACTTGAATACCCTAGCACCTCACTGAGGAAGCCAGTACCAGTAATCAGTCTGAGGTTGGGGATATTCTGAAAAGCTTGTTGAGAGCTATTTGCAAGCTCATTATATAACACTTGTAATACAAGTTTGTTAAATTAGGTCATGAGATATATGTCTTGATTTCTTTGTAATATATATATATAAATATTAATTATTATTGTTATATGAAGATATTTTTATAATATATTGTGTAATTCATTTAAATATATGAAACAATAGCGTAATGGATTACATTTTCATTTTTAAAGATAATCTAATAATGTTTATATCTATATATTATTTTTGTATTACAATAAAAAGGTTAATATTTATCATTAATTTTTTATTTCTTTTCTTTCTTATTTTTTTTTTTTTTTGCAACATTTTGTAACAATTAGAAATGTTTCCTATTTTCCAAAACTTTTTATAGTTGCCTTATAGGAAAAAATTTCAGCAGATTAAAATAGGAATCAAAGATAATAAAATTAAATTGGGAATATTTAAGTCATTTAAATTTTATAGATGATATGATTGCTTTTTGAAAATAACATTTAAAGTTGTAGGAAATTTAGCAAAAGTTATTTAGATTAAAGTTAGAAAAAAATCAATAAAGATAAGTACTAGATGGATAAAAATAATGTTTGATGGCTTTTTCAACAATAAAAAAATGTATATTGATATTAATGATTTAAAATTAATTAACAAGTATAAATATCTTGTTTAATTATATGCATCTTGAAATATAATTGGTATAATAAATTACTTCATGCTAAAAAAATCAAGTCCCTTGCTACTTGTATCATTCCTAGCCAGAGAAGAATAATTACTGCTATTAAATAAGTAAAAAAAACTAAGATATTAAAAATATATTGTTACTGATCTGGAATTAGATTTATATAGTAATTCAAGCATAATGGGTTTGATTCAAAATATTAGGTTGTTTTGAATTGTAGTTTTTAACTTGAATAGTGTAATGGTTCCTGATCTTCATGATAGTAGACTTGATAGATAGTCAGAGTGGGTGAGAAAGCTATCTAGGATTTTTAAATATATAGACTCATGTCCACTCTGATATCATCCCTGAAAGATGATGTATTAGCACACAAACTTGTGTCAAAAATCTATCTATATCCTGATCTCTTTTCTTCATCTTTAACTTCTGTTAATCCTAGAATTCGAACTTAGAGAGAATGCACATAATATTTTACTTCAAAATATATCAATATCACTATCTCTAATGTGTGAGTATATGGCCAAATTGAGAAATATAGAAAAAACACAAATGACAGTAAATTTAAAATCATATTTTAAACAAATTTATTTACAATTAACATAATTTAGGCAATGAGGTTATAACAAAAATAAATAAGTTGTTTAGAAATCAATTAACATTCTTTGATTATTATGGCTAATATCATTAATCCACTCTGTTTCCCTTCAAAGAATAATTATCCAACATCAGAATTAACAAAAAAAAAATCATAACTTGCTTTTATGTATGTTTACACTTGCTTGCTAATTTAAGTTTTATCAAATTGGTAATTCATTATCTCCAATAAGTTTATTGATGGGTGCATATTAATAACATGGTGGTGGTATGGAATCCCCCCTTCTGTTGTGTTTGCTTCTACAAAGATAAGAAAGATCATCCACACTAGAGATTGTTAATCATATATTCCAAAAACCAAATAAACAAATGATCAAATAATTAATAATAACAAACAAAAAACAGATAACAGCGTCACTGTACAAGTGTTGGCATTTAATGTATAATAGGTAAAATTTTACCTCTTCCCTGGTGATGATTAAATTCATCCACAAGCAAGTTTATATGTGAACTTATATTTTATTTCATTTTAAAAATAAAGCTAATAATGCGTTTCCCTTCTCTAACATATTGAGAGTTTACACTCCCCTTCAATCTATGATAAAGGAAAGAAATAAACAAAAATATTGATACAGAAAATAAAAATAAAATTATGATGTCAACCTAAAGATCCATTAAGAGACCATAAGGAAAGTGTCCTAAAAAGATTATAAATGTCCTCATTAATCTAATTCATGTTTCAGTTGGTGAATTCGAGTATTCTAGATCATATATGATAGTGATCAGAGTTTCTCTCTAAATATGGACTGTTTTGAGATGTTAAGTTTTCAGCTTCATATCTAAATAGTAAAGTTGATATTGCTTACAGAACTGATGAATAGATGCTATGTCAAATTAAACTTGATTTTGGCAGTTACAGCTCCATGTGACAACTCTCTTCCCCTAATGTAACTTTACACTTAGCAATGTATGGTTGTATGTGTTTCTATATATGTAGTTGATAAAAGTTATTGAGGTTGTTGAGAACAAGATATTTGTTGTTAGAAATCCCAAGTTAGAATTTATCTACTATCCAGATCAAGCTAGAAAATACTCTTGGAAATAATGAATAGTTGAAAGCTGGTTTTTTTTTATATTTATAATTCAAAATCCTATAGTTAACTGGGTATAAATCCATA
Source organism: Epiperipatus broadwayi (assembly GCA_028023455.1). Lineage (NCBI taxonomy): Eukaryota > Metazoa > Onychophora > Udeonychophora > Euonychophora > Peripatidae > Epiperipatus > Epiperipatus broadwayi. The sequence goes on from JAQFVV010012921.1 coordinate 275,298, forward strand.
CTCTTTTAATATAGTTTTAATTCGCATACACTCAGATATTCTCATTAATGTTTTACTTTGATGGCAGCCTATTTCTCTGCTCGAATCACAAATTCGATTTTTCTGCTCATAAAATGTACATATTGATTAGCTAATAAGGATTTCTGATCTAATTTTTGAAAAGAATGTCATTTGTTTATATCTTTTGCTAATCACAAATGCATTGGATTAATTATTTACATTACTTGTTGTCATTAATATATATATATGGTGGATTAATAACAATAAAAAAGTTATTTATTATTTCTTTCCTTTAAGTTTTGTTTTTGCTTGCATCTAAACTTGATCATCCTTTCCTTTAATGTAAAGTGTGTAAATTACACAACAATTTATGAGAGAATTTTAACAAAGGTAAGTTTTAACGTCTAAATTTTGTAATTTAGTTTAGATAATTATTTATCATATATTTATTAAATGTTTAATTATAAAAAAAATAAATGTTTAATTATGAAAACAATTGTTTCTCAACTACGGTGCTTGTAATCAATTTCATTTTTCTGTAATAAGTTTCATTTGATTTGCATTTTCTTTATACATATAGCTTGCTTTCTATTATATGTAAAGAATGTTATTGTGAGTCTTGGGTTTGAATTAGATAAGGGTGCTTTTAATGGTTTTGGAGGGGTATAAGACCATATCTTACAGTGGTAAAAATTGTTAAAGATGGTTTTTAGATGCATAACTAGGTTGAGCCCAAATTAGAATGGAAAATATGGACTTTGATTATGGAACAAAGCATTCAATAAATATATAAACTTCTTTAAAATTACAATTTAGGTTAAAAACCTTTTTATTTTTTAAAGTTATAATTAAAGTTATATTTCTAAAATTATTACTACTAGAAGCATAATCAAAGCTATTTGTACTTTATATAATAAGTTTAATTTTCCCAACAAGTGGGGATATTATCGATTTAAACTTACAATTAATTTCAATATAATATTATCAAAAAAATTTTGGTGAGATTAAACATAATTGAATGGTTTTATTAATTGAATTTTCGTAATAAGTTGAAGCATTGGAATCAATCCAAGAATCTTTATCTTACATTCCAGAGTTTAACATTCTATTAACTATGCCAGAATGCACAGGGTATTATACTATTTTCTATTAAACTGATAACTATTAATAATTAATTAATAGATATCAAAAATAATAATGCTAAATCTTAGTATCATTAAATATCAATATATGGAGGATTTAACTTTTGTTTTAGTAAAATAAATATGTAGAAAATTATTTTAATGTTATAAATCAGGGAATTGACCTGAAATAGCTTAGTTAATTAATTTTCAACATTCTGCAATTGACATTGACATACATAGCAATTCTTTATATTAAAAAATTATAATTACATTGGTTTTCAAGATTCTATAAATTTAAAAAGAAAAAAACTTTAATTATTTGATTTTGTTATTAAAACATATGAGATTGAATTAATTAACTTAATAATTTATATAATGTAGATTTTAAATTGAATATTGAAAAATTAGGTACCAGTATTTTATTTTATATAAATATAATCTCTTAAAAATATTATTATCTAAATTAAATTTACACAGATAAATGAAAGAGTTGGTGATAAATGCAGAGTTAATTAAACTGCCAATAAAAGTAAAATATTTAAAGTTTTCAAAACTAATAAATATATTTGGTAATAAGTCCAAACTGCATGAACTAATTTATTAATTATTTTTGATATTAAACTGTTATATTTTTATTAATTGTTTTTGACTTGTTTTAATTTCTTCAATGGCTAATCTATTACTTTTAAAAGACTTTTTATTTTTCACATTTAAAATTAAAGATTTTACTTTATCTGAAATTTTAAATCAAATTTCTTTATATCTTATGTCTACATTTCTTTATTAACAACTTCATTTATAAAAGTGTTATTTTTGTATAACCAATGGTTTAACTTTTATTCACTTACATCTCCCATGATAAGACCATTTCCTTAAATTTTTAATCTTCACATTATTAAAAAATTTGCAAATAATATAAATGTTACAAAAAGTAGACCCATTACATGAACTACAAAAAATTAACTTAAAATTTAATATAACAAAGACAAAAGACTTAAAGAAGATTCAAAAACAAAAGAATGCTCAGAGGATGAACTCAGATATATACTTATAAATATACTACCAATATGATAGCATCCAAATGTTCATGAAATACAGGAGAATAAAATTGAGCCTATAAGGGATTGATTTATAAAGCATGTGCATCACAGTAGCAGGTTTTAAAAATATTGTTTACCATAAAACTCCCATAACTTTTCCATTGTAACAAAATGATGGAATAAGGCTTTTTTTAAGCTTAAATAATGAAATAATTCCACCTCATTAATTTTAATGTTAAATTAATTTCTGAACATTTGTTTTGTATGTTGTTTTACAATATTGATGCATATTCTATTCTACACATATATCAGGATTTGATGTTATCAAAAAATTATCAATTACTACTAATTAACAATCCATGAGACCAAACCAGTTTTTTCATTAAGTCTATACTGTAACTATCAAAATTTGCATGAGAGTAAGCATATAGAGAATTATCTAATAGCAGAAAAAAAAATAGATATTTTTTGAAATGACTAACACATTCAATGCCAAATTGTAAAGATATATTATGTAAAGCTAGCCAATAATAATTGTCAAAAATAAAGCTGATTAAATAAATGTTCCTCAAAAAATGGCTAATAAATTATTTCAAGGATTTAAACTTATAGATAAAATAAGTATAAATAATAAATAACTATAAAAAAAATGATATCTCACTGATTAAAAATATATTAATCACTAATAACTTTTAAGTCTAAATAGCTATATAGAAAAAGGCATTTTATTGTACCAAATTATATCCCATTATAAAAATTAACTTTATGTAACTTTTAAGATCTCAGTATATTAAGCTTAAAGCGAAGAAAATTATTTTTGTAATGTGTGTGTGTGTTCTCTTGACCTATATACCATAAATAAAAAAATCAAAATACCTTAAATAAATACACTTCTCCTGCTAATTTTAATAATTTTAGTCCTATATGCATGATAACAATAAAATTTTAAATTTTACCATAAAATAACATATATATATATTTTGTATGTGACCTTAAATTATTAATCATGTGATAATACAAAAATGAAAAACAAGAAAATCAAAATTGATACAAACATATTTATTTACAAAAATATGAATAATAATAAAATATTAATAATAATATTAATAAAACAAAAATTGCATCAGCAGGATGTTTTTTTTGGATTTTTATGAAATATCAATAATATTTTAATTAAGTATGCTCACTTTAACTAATGGATAAAAATGTTTCTAATATATGTTGTTAAAGCAAATCCAATATTAACTGCAAAGCAAAAATATGCTTTTATAATTATTATTCTAAAATACATTCATTAGATGTTTTATTCGATCTCTATATATTTTACAATATATTATAATTTTATTGGTTCATATTCTATTATGTTTTTTCCATGAAACCTTATATTATTTATTATCTATCCTATTTAGTACATCTATTTTACTAAACATATGTAAAGCATGGGTCCCCTTCTAGATCCCAATATTTTTATATAACTCTACAAAATATATATGTGATGTAAACATAATGCCTTCAATGCAACACCATCAACCATCATGAGTTTCCTGCAATTACAAGCCAATATAAAATTAAAGACTCCAATGCCACAAGACCAAAAAATATATTGATTATAATTAAATAGTTTTTAAAAACATCCTTAGTTTAACTATAAACAAGTACACAAATAATTAATAAAAGATGATTAATTTTAACAACAAGTCTTTAAATAATCTTGAATCTGATAATTTTTTTAATATCCATATATCAGGTAATAATATATTATGAGGATTGTGTATCTTTATATTAATAATAATAATAATAATAATAATAATAATAATAATAATAATAATAATAATAATAATAATAATAATAATAATAATAATAATAATAATAATAATAATAATAATAATAATAATAATAATAATAATAATAATAATAATAATAATAATAATAATAATAATAATAATAATAATAATAATAATAATAATAATAATAATAATAATAATAATAATAATAATAATAATAATAATAATAATAATAATAATAATAATAATAATAATAATAATAATAATAATAATAATAATAATAATAATAATAATAATAAAAATATTAACTGATAATTAAAATTGTTTCAAAGTTCCATATTTTCTGCAAATACCATTCCAGTGATATATCTTTAATTCATATAAATTTAAAATTTTGCAATTTTAATCAAACAATTCTCTGCTAACTTCTAGTTTTGAAGAATTTCTGGGATAATGCAATTATTCCAAAGTTCTTAAAAAATTAAGGCACATGTTCCTATAAGTTGTTTATCCAATTAACTTTTTTTTTATATTAGATATATTATGTGAAAAAAATCATTATAACATTTCCTTTAGGCATTTTTGATGATCTTTAATTTTTCAAACCATTCCTGAATTTCCATTAAAACTGTGCATTTCTTTTACAATGATGGATGGTATTTATTTAACAATCCCCAAAAGGCAATCTTGCCATCAGGAAAATGCTTCATAAAATTTTCCTAGCTTTGCATTTTTAAATGATGACTATACAATATGGCTATATTTTAAACATATGAATGCACAGTTAATACATAACTAATAAATCTAGGTAAAAGATGAGGTTTATTCAATTCAGCCTTATTTATAAGTTTCTATTGCTTTAGAACTGATATCACTATTATTTTGGAAATGTAATAAATTTTCTAATTTTACTCTAAAAACATTTAACGTCTTGATATCAAATTTGCATTATTTAGATGGGTACATGCACATATTTGTTTGCAGGAATTTATTTGTAAAGAATTTGCAGCATTTTTTGCAAATAAAATTTGAATTTAGAAAGTAATATTTAAAAAATATTTAAAATAAAAATATTATATTTTTAATGAATTTACACTACATACATTATAAATATTAATATGAATTACTTTTATTTTATTTATTGATTTATCCCCATAATAAAATATCTCTTTATTTTAAAATTAAACTAATAACTTTATATTAGAACTTTTAAAATAGTACTTCTTTAAATTTAAAACAGTTAAAACAAATAGATAATAAATATATGTATAAACATAAGTATTAAATTATAATATTAATTATTCAAGGTCATTTTAGTATTGCAAATAAATTAGCATAAGGATTGCATTATTAACTTTACTTTAGTTCAATCGTTCACATTTATAAAATATATATTTTTATAATATATTATCTCTTAAAGTAATAAAGTGTGCATGTTTCAATGAAAATCAATGTTATATTGTTTTACCATGAGTTTAGAATTTGATAACAAAACTTTTAAAAAGATGTAATATATCGGCAACATACAAATTTAAATAATAATGTTATTTTTGTAAAAAAATAATAAAATATTGAAATTGTACTTATTATTATGTTTAAAATGGGTTATTTTATATATACACAATATATATTTTTTGTTGATAAACAGAGCAAAACTCTCCATACAGTATTGCCACCTGTGCTAAACAGAGTAATCAATGGATGCCAGAAGCCTTGTGCATAAAATCCCTATCTAATGCCTACTCATCCAATATCCCCAGACTAGTTTCTGGCTTGTGGCCTTCATCAGTGAGGAGCTTTGGATCTGAGAGCACTGCATCTAGATCTTAGGATCTAATGCAACCCTCTAGCAACCACCTTTTATCTCTACTTAACTACAAAACTATGAGAATAAAATTGAAAACACAAAAATATCTTCAATCTAAGCTCAATAGCTTATATAGTCATATAGGTCTGAATTCAGTTCAGCACCCATACATTTTGATGTCTTTGGCTCCATTGATTACTTTGTTTAGCACAGATGGCAATACTGTATGGAGAGTTTTGCTCTGTTTATCAACAATTAATGTGCTAGTATAGGAAATGTGATCATGTGATGCTTAATGATTTAATACCAATCCTGCCTAATAGGATAGTGGTGGCTATGGTTGTAAAAGAGCCAAAGACATCAAAATGTATGGGTGCTGAACTGAGTTCAGACCCATATGACTATATAAGCTATTGAGCTTAGATTGAAGATATTTTTTGTGTTTTCAATTTCATTCTCATAGTTTTGTAGTTAAGTAGAGATAAAAGGTGGTTGCTAGAGGGTTGCATTAGATCCTAAGATCTAGATGCAGTGCTCTCAGATCCAAAGCTCCTCACTGACGAAGGCCACAAGCCAGAACCTAGTCTGGGGATATTGGATGAGTAGACATTAGATAGGGATTTTATGCACAAGCCTTCTGGCATCCATTGATTACTCTGTTTAACACAGGTGGCAATACTGTATGGAGGGTTTTGCTCTGTTTATCAACAATTAATGTGCTAGTATAGGAAATGTGATCATGTGATACTTAATGGTATATTTTTTGTTATTAATTCTACTGTTTTCAGCTTTTTGGTTTTTTTTTAAAAAAAAAGAATTGTCTACTCTTCAGTAAATGAATTATTTTATTTAATTTCATAATTTTTAATATTTTTGTGATATTTGACTTTTTTTCTTTTTTTAAAAAAAACCTTTGTTGTGTATTGTCACCTGAGTACACTCACAGGTTGAAAAATATGACATTTTAATAAATTATATTTATACAATTTTTATAGACGAGTACTTAATTTGATGAACAACTATTAGGAATGACTAAAATGGCCAAATCTACATGTTGAGACCTTTTTCTGATCAAAATATATCTTAGGAGACATTTACATTTTTTAACAATGTTTTTAATTATGTGTTAAAGATAAAATATGATAAAAATATTGATTATTATATTTATGTATCAAATAATAATAAAAATAGTTATTAAATCACTAAACATCACATGATCACCATTTTTTGTGTTTGCTGAAGCTGTTAAAATAGACAAAACTCTCCATACAGTAGTGCCACTCAATGCAAGCTAGAATAATCAATGGTTGCAAGAATGTTTATGCATAAAATCCCTAGCTATTACTTACTCATCCATTGATTACTCTGGATTGCAGTGAGTGGTACTATTATGTGGAAAGTTTTGCCTGTGTTAAAAATAGTTCAGAATATATTATATATGTTGTCACAAATAACTTAATATTTTTATGGGTAAAGACAATTAATTATTCTTAGAGATACAAATAAATAAAAGATCAATGCAGAAATAAATCAATATACCAATGATCATGATCATTACTATGCCTATTTGGAATTGCTTGTTGGAGTTTCCATAGTAATAACTCAGTTATATTTTGAGAGATTAAAAAAAAAATTCATTAAGAAAATACATGAATTGTAACTGACATATTGATAAGTGATTTTGAGTTTCATTTGTGGGTATAATAATAGTCAGGGCCAAATCAATACAAATATTTCTTATATTTTCATAACCTACCTAAAAGAACATTTGCCTCCTATCCATATATCAATAAATATTTATATATAGTTAAAAAGTAAAAAGGCTTTTACTTTATTCATTGCAGAGCAAAGTTCTCTATATATAGAAACAGCAAAAGAGAAGGCAATATTTATCATTCTAATGAAATGCAATGGAATATATGTAAAATTTATTTATCAAACAATAATGCAATAGCTACTTGATTGGCTATGGGCTATCTACATATACTAATCTTGGTTGGGACCCCACAATTTTTTATTTTACCCGGAGTTTAATTTTTTTTATTTAAATAAAAAATAAATAAAGAAATGATGCAAATGTATAAAAATTCAAACTTATTTATACTTTCAGTTATGTACTGTAATGTAAATTAAACATTGTATGAGATTTTTTTTTAAAATCACAATTTATCATACTCGCAAACACTGGAAAAAATATAAATAACTCGTAAGATACATTTTGTTTTCAATTAGCCTTGATCATTTATAATCTTTCAAATATTCTTTATCATTATTCATATCTATCTATCGTTTGTTATAGTAATTTATCTTACAAGCAGTTTATATTCTACATAAACTGATAACTACAATCTTTTAGTAAATATACAAAAGATTACCAAATACCATTTGTTAGACATTGACTTTACTTTTTTTTAAAGATAAAATTTTAATTATTTTTAATTTTTGTTTATTCATGATTTTATTTTCCTTTTCAATATTTCAATTTTCTTTGCTCATGCACAATATTATACATATATATTGTGAGTATACATTTAACTGACCACACAAAAATCACCACTCACATATACATTATAAAGAAAGAATCTACCAACACAATGAAAAGCATATTATTGATTATAAGTTAATATGTTTGTATAAAATTGCCAGTTAAAATTATATTATTGACAATACGAATGTATATGTATACCAAACCCTTAAACGCAAGCAAGTGAAAATCTCAAAAAACAAAAGAAAGAAAACATTAATGTTAAATTATTATTATTATTATTATTATTATTATTATTATTATTATTATTATTATTATTATTATTATTATTATTATTATTATTATTATTATTATTATTATTATTATTATTATTATTATTATTATTATTATTATTATTATTATTATTATTATTATTATTATTATTATTATTATTATTATTATTATTATAATAATAATAATAATAATAATAATAATAATTCATTCAGCATTAAATTATAAAAAGACCACTGCTGTTATTGATATTTTCAAGTGTACTGCAATCTCCTCATCTACTTTGAATGAGAGTAATAATTTTCTTTAATTATTATTTTTTACTATTATCTAAGTGTTAATTTGCTAAAATTTTATGTTAGTTAACCTAAAATGCAGTGCTACACAACTTGATAAGGTATTCTTGTTTTAATGCTAAATTCAATTAGAATTGTTTAAACCTTTAATATCATGCTTTGGAAGAATAATTATTTTATTATGATTCAATTTTGTCAATTATAGTTTAAAAGAAATTATGAAAGAAACAAGGTGATATTTTATACATTGATTAACAAAGCTGTGCTGGACATTGCACTAATTTGCTTCTCATTATCATATTTCACCTTCAGGAGAATGAGACTGAAGTTAACTATAAAAATAGACTGTTAAAAATTTGATTTTGAAGATAAATAGTTATATTAATTGTTATAATTGATTACTTATGCTAAAATGCCCAACTTACATTGATTTCAGTAGATATTTGAAGTATCCTCAATATAAAAACTTATAAGTATTAACTGTCATAGTTGATATAGGAGTAAAACTTTATAATTGCTTCATTTTTTCAGTATTTTGCTAAAAAATATTTAGAATAAAATTGAACCAAAAAAATTAGTAGAAAGCTCTATAGAGGCAAACATAAGAATAATAGACCTTAGGCAAATGCGTTATCCTGAATTGTGAACTTTCAAATTTAATAGTATTTTTTTTTAAAAAAAAATTGCTAAAATTATATCTGTAAGTGAATTTAAAAAGAAAGAAAATTAAGAATATTTATTTGTATATTATTATGCATTTTAAAGAAAAAAAGAAATGTTTATTTCCAGTAGAATCATAGACAAAATTCAACAGACAACTTTCTTAATTAATATTCTGTTTTATTAAATAGAGATTCTCAAACAAGCTAACTTATACTTAACCATTTTTTTAGAATGGATTCAGACTATTTACTTATTTGAAACACAACTTTTGTTAAATGTTCTTGTTATTTATTGCTTATTTTAGAAAATCATATTTGCTCCCATTTTCTTATGAAAGAAAATATATGTGATAAGTATGGATGCTCATTCTGTAGATAATTCACCAAGAAGGACATCACACCCTTGACAAACTGCTCAATATGGAAGAAATTTTTCTAAAGAACTAAGGTGTTTTAAAAAGAAAAATATATATATATATATATTTAATATTTTATATATTGCTATTACTATGTCAAGGTATTTTTTATGTTTTTTTAAAAGAATTGTAATATAATATGTTGACATTCCTACAATATGGAAAGGTAAATTTTATATATTTTATATTTGTTGGTTTAAAGTAAATTTTATAATACCTTTTGGTCCAAGTAGAGATGCTTATTTCTTACATTTCTTTTAATAGCATTCATGAGTGTTTCATTTATCTAGGGTTAAATAGCCAATGTATATTTATCAGAGGCTCATAATAATTTAGTTATTATGATATAATAATTTTATGGTTAACTTATAATATGACAAACATTTATTAGTCATATATTTATTAATATTTTACCTCCATTATCATGTCCACTTTATTCTTATAAATGTTTATACTGTTTATTGCATGTGTTTGTATTCCTTATTCAGTACAGAATTTTTTGTGTGCTATTTTAAAATATTTTACACTTGTTTGACCTACACTAAACTTGTTGGTTTCAGACATTGTTTAATGTATATAACTTTTTGAGTGTTTATCAATTTATCTAGTTTATGAATGATAACTTTGTTAACTTGCCATTGCTTAGTCTAGGATTTATGCTTATTTCTCTTTAGTAAATCTGGGAAGTATTCAACTTTATTTAATGTTGCTTTATTTATTATGCTTTGTGGGATGGAATGTGTTCCAACCCATTGTTTTACATTTGTATTCCATGAGAGGATAGTATTTTATATCCTAGGATTATTTTCAAGTTTTTCTAAGGTAACTAGGTACCATGACAGGATCGTTTCATGATATGCATTCCATTTTCCCCTATGTGTTGAGACCTCATCCACACATGTATTTTTGTCTAAGATAAAGATGTTGGAATGGAATCTACTATGCAATTTTATTCATGTAGTCTTGCTGTGAGTAGCCTGTCTTTATTAATATATTTTTCATAACATTATTAATTATTTTCCACCATGGGAAGTGAAGTCCTTTTTTAACAATGATATGACATGATAAGAAAGATGTTGAAGTATTTAGTTCTTCAAGGGGTACTTTGCTAATTATAGTTCTTTTATTAAGTCAAACAGTGTCTATATTGTGCTGCTGTACTTTGCCATCAGTTTACAAGTAAACCAACAATGTATTATTAATTTTAAATGCTTATTTTGGTGCATACTGCAATAAGAAATGCACATACACAATGTCATTTTTGTCACCATCTGGGAGTAATTCATTGATGGATTAGTAAGACATTTTAAGCTTACATATTTCTTTATTGTATGGATGTTGATGAAATATATAATTTGTGTGTGCATTTATTATTTTTATTATTCAAAAAAAAATAATGCTAGACAATAACTGTCTTACTTGTCTTGATACGATAATTGTCATTATCATACAAGTTTCCTAGTTCAAACTCAGTCATAAATTAATTCAGATTAAAGTTATTTTAATCTTTAGTGTGTTTTAATATTGCTAATAAAGGTGTTATGAGGTTTACCTGATAAAAGGATTTATTCCAGGGATTGTATTGCTTGACTTATAGTTTAAGCTATTTTTAATGCTTATTAAAAGGGATGATTTAACTTACAATAGATTAAAAACATATTACCTAAATACTGAAGCAATTTACCTTTATTGAATGTATTATTAATAACTTATCCCAAATGTTAAAAACTATAACAGATAGTTTGCTAGTGAAGTGATTATGTATAATTTATTTGTGGCATTCTACTAAAAAAAAATAACATCACTTATGTTTGTCAAATAACTTTTGCAATGATGTTGTAAATAAATTTTGTGTTTGTATCCAGTATATTAATAAATGTATTTATTATTTAAATCTAGTCTTTGTGTTATGCTCTTGTGTCCTGAATTCTTAATCATATAATAGAAATCTTGGTGAATCAGATGATCAATTCTCATACAGATCCAAAATTCCAATGTTAAAAAAAATGAAAATACTGCATAAATGTTTCAGTTCTAAAGTTGGGAATTGTAGTTAAAAGAACTGAATATTTATTTAATTTTCTTTAGATTATTTAATCCATTTTCCAGACTGTACATTATTTTATTTATCTTATCAATAAAAGTACAATAATTAAACTTAATTATTTTAATTGTGTTGTTGATGGGTTGTAGAAAGATATAAAAGGCACCCTTTCTTGCTATTATTTTGAGTGTCATACTGGGCAAAAGTCTATAATATTTTCAATTTTATATATTTTTGTTTTATGCGATTGTTAAACAGATTAAACTCTTCTTTACATTAATATTATTATTGTTGTTGTTGTTGTTATTATTATTGTTGTTGTTGTTATCATCATCATCATCATTATAATAGTAATAATTATAATATATTAGGATACATTAGCTTATAAAAGAAGTGTATGTCTCCTATAGTCTGCTAGGATGCCATTCATTCATTTAGCAATACAATACAATGGTATATTTTCCAAAGCTAACAAGAAGAACCCTAAGATCATTATTATTTCAATGATTATTAATTCATTTATTAGTATCACAATTATGGTGGTGTCAAAAGAAATTCATTATTATATATTGTACTATTAGAAAGGTACATTCCATTTCACTCTCCAAGAGTAGATAAGATCAGATCATGTCAATAAAACAATTATTTGGTGATAGATAACTACTCCATAAGATTGAAAGAAAATACATAAAGTCTCTATTAGAAGATGTTATATTAAATGTAAAATATTTATGTTTTGTTCAGAGAATGTATTTTGATAGAGGGAAAACATATGTTCCAAAAATGTTGCATACGAATGAGTGAAGTTTTTCCTCTTCCTAGTTTATTTATTTTCTTTATAGTAGTGCATTTATTATTGTTTTGAAATTCCCTTATATTTTAATGCATACCTCTGTAATAAATGTTAAAATGACTAACCCTCCCACTGAGATTAGCCTTAGTATTAATAATATTAGTAGTATTGGCTTTACATTATTATTCCTATATCTTATTAGGTTAGAATTGGCTGCCCAAGTTCAGGATAATGATTATATGTCATTACCATTTAAGACTTCAATATATAATTTGGTTTATAAGAATAGTCATTTGTTAGATGGAAGGAGGTTGCATGGAAGAAAGGTTATGATTTGAATTCATCACTTAATGGTTCAAAACAGTCTATTGATAGTAGGTCTATTCCTGGTATTGTTTATAAGATTCCATGTAGTTGTGGTAAGTTTTATGTAGGCCAGAGTAAGTTTAGCCTTAATGAAAAAATTAAGGTTCATATAAGTAGAGTTAAACATAGGTATCTTAACTCAGCTTTATATATTCATGAATTGAATACAGGTCATAGAATATTGTTTAACAATGCTTCCATTATTTTTTATGAAAAGAATGAATTAAAAAGAAGAATAAAGGAGACTTTGATGATAAATCTTCTTGATTCTGAGACTATCAATCTTATGAAGACTTCTTTTGATATTAAGGGAAGGTGGAGTTTGAAATGAATTATGGGAAGGTTTGTATATATATATATATATTATTTCCTTTAGTTTGATTTTCACTTGAGAAAGTCTATTTGTAGTAGATGAAATCATGGTTGTGTAAGAATTTTGGTAAAATTTTGAATTTAAACTAGTATTGTTTTATGGTTTTGCATTTATATATATATATATATTAGATTATAAGTCCATATGGTTTTGCATTTATATATATATATATATTAGATTGTAAGTCCATGAAGTTAATTGGTTATATGTAAATTACATCACCATAACCAATCATCAAAATAAATCAATAGATAATAGAAATTTGTTGTCATGATAACATAACAAATAATAATTGGAAATTTAATGAAAGTCAGCTTATTATAAAAGCCTAAGGAAATTAGAGACAGCAAATGATTGAAACAGATTGAGATTAATATTGCCTAAATGTTTTAAATAAACTCTAATAAATAGACAAAGATAAACTGTTTGAAGGTAGATTAGTAAATAATCATTTCAGTGCTTAAAATAAATCAGTAGAATAATTGTCATTTGATGTCATTCATACCATCAAAAATTCAGAAAGAAAATAATTCTAATTTTATTATAAATAAGCATGGAACTGAATTCCAATGCTAATGTTATCTGTTAAATCCCATTTGAAATACTTATGGTATCATTGTGGAATCAAAGTGACAATTTGTCAATAAAAATGAATGACTAATAAAAATAAATAAATATAATTATTAACTAAATAAAGATGCTATACCAATCTATGACAAAATTAATGGAATATAATGAGAATTTATTGAGTAATATGTAGATCAATGGACTTCTCTCAATGAAGCTACATTAAATCAACATATACATCTAAACAAAATTAGAAAAAGCTGGTTATCATCCAATATGAAATATAATCTAATTCAAGGAACCCGAAATGAATAAAGAACTTAATAGGAAATGGAAATTATTACATTCAATTGTAAGAATTACCAATGTCTAAAAGTGATTTCATAAAAAAAAGACCTTGGATTAATATTTTATGCATTTAAAAAAGAAAAAAAGTGAATTATGTGCTAAAACTTCTAACAGAAATAAGAAACCTCGAGGAATAATTTGCAAAAAGTTATTGTTTTCCAATGGATTATGTAGTTCAATATGTGTGCACACAAAACAAAATACAACACTAAATGAGATTTGCAGCTGCAGCAATATATAAGAAAGACCCAGGGGACAATTTAGGAGGACTGTTTAAGTATAATTTTTATTACTTGTTGTTTGTTTTTTAATATTAAATTTAAATATATTAGCAAAAGAGTTAATCATATACATAAAGTTTAAATTTAACTTATATTAAAGTTTTTCTTAGTTTGAGTTAGTATATTTTTTTAAATATTACTTATTTAACTGTTAAATTTATGCTTTACCCTTAATTTAAAGAGTGAGAGATATAAGTAAGAAGGTTTATTATATGAAGTGTTTTTAAAAGATCATGTATTATTATTAAATATTTATACATATATATATTATATTTTAAGATGGAATGCATGTTGTGACAGAATGTAATAACTATGTTCCAAAAGTGAAGAGAGAAGATGATTTTGCAAATGATGCACATTTCTTTTTTTTTCTTTTATTATTATTATTATTGTTGTTGTTGTTGTCATTGTTGTTGTTATTGTTGTTGTTGTTGTTATTATTATTATTAAAGTTAAAATAAGTTGGTAATCATCTGAAATCTGGGTACAGCCACTTGATGGCATTGATGCTACATAAAATCAATCAAATGTAACGTTTCCGGGCCACAACTTTTTTTTATATAACATGATTTTTTTTTTGATTAAACAAATTTTTATTTCATTTATAACATGATTTCTTTTTTATTAAACAAATTTTTATATTCATTTTCGTTGTTTTTTTAACCTGATATTTTTCTTTATTCAACAAATTTTGGTAATTTTAATTTGTATTTATTTTTTTGATTTTAAAACTTTTGATTGTTTCATGATAAAAAAACTTGTTTTAATCCCACCAAAAAAATATCATACAATTATTTGGGACTTGTTTCA
This sequence comes from Epiperipatus broadwayi, assembly GCA_028023455.1. Classification (NCBI taxonomy): domain Eukaryota; kingdom Metazoa; phylum Onychophora; class Udeonychophora; order Euonychophora; family Peripatidae; genus Epiperipatus; species Epiperipatus broadwayi. The sequence goes on from JAQFVV010012921.1 coordinate 290,764, forward strand.
ACTTTGTTCTACCTTTTTTTTTTTTTGGTTGACTAAATTGTTTTTTTTTTTTATTAAATCAAAAGTAAAACTTTTGTACTTTTGGGAGATAAAAAATTGTTTTGAAACCCCATCTCCACCCTCGGATAAATAATTGTAACAAAAAGTCAATATTTTTTTTTCCAATAACTTTTTCTCACTTTTTACTTTTATTTATATTTCATTTGAATTACCTTTTTTGGGGGGCTTCTACAATAAACTGCTTTGGGGATAGGGGTCATACTTTGTTATTATTAACAAAAAGTAAACAAAAATAGTAATTTATTTTAACCCTGCTGAAAAAAGATAATCCAAATACTTTTTGAACTTGTTTTTATTTATTATTTTATTGCTGTAATAAAAACAGTCTGGTATTTGGGAGAACATTATATACCTGAAAAAAGAACACAGCCTTATTTTCTATACTTGGAAATTCTAAAAAGTTTAAAAATTACATGTTCTTCTCAGACTTTTTATTGGTCTCATGTATTTTCCCACGCTGAAACCTGACTTAGCGCATGAGCTTTGTCAAAGCATGTTCAAACATACCCTTTGCCAATTTTTTACATATTAACATTTTTTTAGGGAAGGGTGGGGCCATATGACAATTTTTAGTAATTAACAACATTATTTAACTACAAATGACATTACTCTATTATGGAAATTTGAAAAGTTGTACCAACATGCAATTAAAATAGCCTCAAGTGATAGTTTTGAAGAACAAAACAGGCCATAATATTTTTGTGCAATATCATGTAAAGTGTCCTTCAATGGGTAATACAGTATAAATGTATTGGCTGTAAGGCCGGCTGCAGAAATGGAATTTTTATGTGTTTTGACACATAAACAATGCCATCAAGCAACCGTGTCTGGATTTCAGATGATTACCAATAAGTTAGATGTAAGCTGATTTGTGCTTAGAAAATTTTTGGCTCATGTGTCAGTGCAATATTTTATGAAGTTAGTTTAAGTGTAAATTTTTATATATGTGTCCAAATTAGTGTGAGACCCTTGTTTATGTGGTTGGTTAAAGAATCACCACCTAGCCAGGGAAGTTGTAGCTTAGTTCACTCACTAAAATATTTAGTAAAATTTATGTAGTATTTAGAAGTAGTGGATGAATTTCCCACTTTGTTATTTCTACACTGTAAGATGATTTTTTTACTGATAGTCAGAGTGTGTTGTGCATACCCATTTATATTTGTATGACTAGTGATGAATCCTAGAATACCTTAGCCTTAATGAAAAGGTATTTTTCTCTTATTCTGGGTCTTTTCCATCTCTCATGTTAATGCTGACTTCGTTTCTTTACAGTTGTATATTATTTAAGGTACAGTGATTTATTGTACTAAGACATTGTATTATTTAAATGCTTTATTTCACTAATAAGAGCCAAGAATAATGATAAAGTTAAAGATTGAATTTGAGAACTAAAACACAGGAAATAACAATAATAAGCACTGCATATCCAAAGTTCTATTTACAACCAGTTGAGAACTTCGCTGGAATGGTAAGCCAACTAAAGTATTATTATTGTAGGGACATTAGTATATGATTTGTATGCATGTAAGAAAATGATCGATCTGAATACCGATTCTTAAACACTTGAATAGTAGTTAATTAATGCAAGGACAAACAATGCATAAAATATCTTTTATTTAAAAGCATATAGTTGAGGCATATTAACTTGAACTAATTAATATAAATTACTAGCTCCTTATTATATGAAGAGTTATCTTCATAAATAATATTCTTAATCGTAGAATAAATCATTTATTTGAAATCATAAAAATATGTGGAGAAATTTAATATTTATTATATCTAAATATTAAGGATTGTTAAAACAAATAGTATAATCATTTTTCTATTCCATAGCAATTGTAAACCCCAGATTATTAAGAATTATAAAATATTTGTTATCTTATAATGTAGCAAGATCAACTGTTTATTTATATAATTTTTTTAATACGGTTGAAAAACAAGGGAAACTATGAGAAACTTTGTAAATAATGTACATTTTTTTAAAAAAGTTTATCTTTGTTAATAAAATAGTTATTTTAAAATAAACTTTTGTCTATGTCTCACGGTTTTGTGGTTCAGTAAATTCTAAAAATCCCAATCATGCACTGATACACTATCACTTAAATTTGAAGTATTATTTACTTTGTTACATTATACCAGGTAAAATTTATTTAAAAGATTATTTTATAAAATTATTTGAACACTGCAGAATTCAGATAACAATTGCAGAATATTAATAGAATAATTCAGCACATTTGGATTAAAGATTTTTAAAATGCGGTAGGATTATTGTGTGATATAAATCCTTTATCCATCTGCTGTATTCAAATATCTTCCCAGATGAACTTGTTAATATTTTTTTAATTATCAAAGTGTTTATAATATGTTATTTTCAAAATTTATATTTAAAACATAATCTTAATTATTGGAAATTTAGGGTAAGTGGACATTGGTCATGTTAGATTCAGCCAAGGTCAACTATGAATGTAATCACTGGGATAGTATCTATTTATCACCCAATGATTCGTAACAGAGTGTATAAAATCTCATACCTTGCTATTCTGAAGCCCTGAGTAAAGATTGTCATAGGGGAGAAGAGAGCTAGCAAGATGGAGAGTTAATCTAAAACCGAGAGAGAAATTTTAGAATGAAGTGAAATATTAGTAAAGATGATTAATGAATGCGAGAGTGATGGAGGGATGGATTGGGAGGATGATAATGGGCATAAAAATATTTTAATTCTTTAAAATTTTAATTGTGACTTTGATGGTAAATGAATGGGAGTGTGCTGAGAGATATAAAGTACAGTGGGGAGTTGAGCTTAAATTTTCCTCCTCTCTAATAAATATAAGAATTTATGAGATTATTATTATTATTTGTAATAACGCTCTCAGTGTTTTATTCGTTTAGTAATTATTTATTAACCCATTCATTGGATATTATTGTAAATTATTAATTGAATTAATTATTGATAAATAATGATTAACATAAGAAAGTTTCATTAAAGTTACAATTTGGTGACCTGGCAATTATTATTATTATTATGTTGCCTATCGCCATCGATCCTGAGGATGGTCGATTTTGAAATGCGAGTTGGTCTCTTTCTATTTTTCTCCCTCTCTCATCACGTTTTAATTTTCAAGTAGCTGACTTATAGCCCACTTACTTACCCATTTATTTATTGGATAGTGTTTGGATATCTAAAAACTATTTATTAAGAAAGAAAATAAAAACCTATTACTTCTCATTAATTAATTAGGTCGATGAGTGAAGAATATTTTATCATTCGTTACTACTTTATAAAAAAAAAAAATGTTATAATTAGATTTGTTATAGAAATAAAACAAACTCCTTTTTAAAACTTGATTTATTATGACTATAATCATGAAAAAGGAATCCAACGTTTCGACTATTTTTTATAGTCTTTTTCAAGGCACACTAAAATAAAATATATATACACAATAAATATCACATATTCCAAAAAAAAAAAAAATTAAATTAATTAAAAATTACAAAATTAAAAAGTTTTTATTTGATATATATAGAATTTTTAAAAAGGAATTAGTTGTGTTGTGTTTAAGTTGTGATTGTAATAGGTAAGGGGAGTGAGATAAGGTAAAAAAATAAAAATTTTGGTTATGGATATATTTTATATTTTGTAATTTTTAATTAATTTAATTTTTTTTTTTTTTTTTGGAATATGTGATATTTATTGTGTATATATATTTTATTTTAGTGTGCCTTGAAAAAGACTATAAAAAATAGTCGAAACGTCGGATTCCTTTTTCATGATTATAGTCATAATAAATCAAGTTTTAAAAAGAAGGAGTTAGTTTGTTTTATTTCTATATTAGATATATATGAACTATTTTGAAAAGAAGAACTTTGTGTTGGATATATTAAATTAGATTTGTTCTGTCATGGATTATTTGAGCCTGTTTTATTTATACAAGCAACTGAATATTTTAAATCAAATATTAGACCATATGAAATACATTAATCTACTTAGATATATTTTATCTATTTAAATATTATTTCATTCAAAACACCATGATAAAAGTCATTTAAAATGCAAGTGTTGAATAATTTACATATTTGTCTGCATATAATTTAGTAATAAAAGTTCTTTGAATAATCTAATATAGTTTATACAACTTAAAAATTTAATTTGATTTAGCAAAAATTCTACAGTATAATTAATTATATTACAGTATTTTTGAATACCAAATTAAGTTACATAAAAATATATTATCTTAACCAATAATTATATAATTAGATTAGTGATGATAAAGATTAGTACAGTCTTCCGATATTTATAAAAAATGAAATGAATTAATATATAATGCAAATAGCTAGGTAGTTTATCTTTAACTTATAAAACAAATAACATATTGAAAGTTCTTTTTAAATAGTCAAATAATATGTTGGATTTATTTAAAGGTGAAGCTACTTAGGTAAAACATTATACAAAAAGGCAATATGACTCCTCATATTAAAATTTACCAAACATAAAGATGTGTACTTGTATCTAAAAATCTTCCACACTTGTGTCATTTTTTTTACTCTTCTTTAGCACATTTATTACCAATAAATGTTAAACTCTTAGCAAAGAAAACATATGTATTTTTTTGTCTATTTATAACATATATTCATCATACAAATTCATAATAGTAACTTATTTTATTAAAATAAATAAAATCTAAATGAATTATCTCATAGTGAAGGTTGAAAAATATTGAAGGTTTCACAATTTAATGCTTTAGTCTATATATCTGCCATGCCATGATCTGAGTTGAATAATACATTTGGTTGGTAGAGGGCACTGGCAGCCTTAGGACTTTAGGAAGATAAGTCAGACAACTATTTCATGATTGTCAGTAAATGGATATCTCATTATTATTCCATTCAAGGTAAATATTTCACAATAACTTAGATTAGATAAATGAGTAAAGTTAAAAAATTGGCAATAAAATTAGGCTTTGACTAACAGTAAAATGAACAGAATACTCGTGCAGGCATTGAGCTCATGGTTTAATTTTAATTACAAGATGATTCCTTAACTTTGTACAAATTAATCTATGAAAACTATTCAATATTCTTTACTAAAACTCATTTATAAATAAACACAAAAATAATTTCGTTCAGAGTCTGCAAATTTTTTTTATCATAATTTTTAACTATGAGGTGATTTAGCTATTCTGATTAACATTATAAAAAAAGTAAATAAATAATTTATAAATAATCAACAGATGTAAAATTCTGATGATCTAATTTTTGTGATGTTTAGTGGTTTAATATAAATAAACAAATATTTTATTTATTTTAATGTACATAGTTTTAAAGTAATCAACACGTTTCTATGCTAATAAGAGCATTTCATAAGTATAATTTTAAATTAGTTAATTTTAAATGAATAAATAATTAATTTTTTATTTCATTAAATATCTTATAAAATGTTCAAAATGTTTGGAAAGTAAATCAAAAAATACCTAAAATATTTTATATGCATAGCATAATATTTATATGTATTTCCTCCCTCTAATATATTTGAAAGTTTCAGTAAGATGTAAATTTAAAGTGTGAACAAAATAATAAGATAACTCATAATGTGTTGTGCAGAAAGTTTTGATCAATTATACATTCTTATATTTGGTAGCCAATGTGTTATTTAAAAAGTTAGATTAAGCAATCATATACAGTGGAGCCATGATATACCCTATATTTTATTCTAAGTCCATCTCATATACATCAGCTCATATACTGAACTGCAATTATACCACACTTTTAACATGTATGTATATAAAGAACAAATGCTTTATATATATATATATATTATAACAGGGCTGAGTTCAAACCCTGTTCTAAGTGAAACGGTAATATTACCGAGCATATATATCTAATTAAATCAAAAGTAATGTTAAGTAAATTATTATTTTTCTTTTTTGTTGTGGTCTTGTATGTGAGCACATACATATATATTTAAGTAATTAAATAAAAAAAAACAGATTGAAATATAAAAGAGATGAAGGATTATATGTTTTGTGCTCTGATATTTGTTTATACGCATGTTTATATTGCTGCATGAGTGAGTAAATGTAATAATTTCGTAAAAAGGAATAAAAGTTATTTAAATTTAAAAAGAAATATTCCAAGATGGTTGACCAAAAGAAGAATGTTACAAATTATAAAAACGAATAAATTAATTGCAAAGAAAGGACCCGAAAAGTTGCAGATTGCTATCTTGAAACAAAGACATTTTAATTAATAAAATAAAATGTTAAAAATAAAAGACAATGAACGGTCGAGTGTAGATCGCAAGGTAAATTGGAAATTCCTAAGCTTAGATAAGAGAAACAAAGAAAAGAAAAGTATTGAAAAGATTTTCATTTTGCAAACCACATGGTTCAATTAAAGAAGAAAGAACAACAGCATAATTAATTAGAGTCGAAAAAGCTGAACTGAGAAGGACTTATATAGCTGTGATTGCCACGAACAGGATCGTAAGAAAAAGTTGGTAAAAAGAAAAAAGTTTATAATTGAAAAATCATGAACAGGCTGGGGTAGAAGAGCAGAATGGGCCAGGCTATGCCATCCATCCTGTGGAGAGACTACTGTCACTGTAAATGTAGGAGCGAAGCCCTTCTTCAACCATGAAAAGAACAGCATTCACCGGACGCCATTGATTGCCTTATGGAATTTGACCAAAGAAAGAAATCTTTTAATCGTACAGCTAATAATCTACACTCGGGTGAGATAAACCAAACATTTTCGTACGTGATAATAACTATTTTGAATGAAAGCACGTCCTATTAAATAATGCGTAAAAGGGTTAAAGTAAATAAAGAAAATGTTGAAATAATACCCTGTATACGCCTTAATAGACAATGCCTGATTGAAATTGTTTTCAAGCTATGATCTGTATTTTTGTGTATTGCATTTATAAACTTGTGCGAGTGTATTTACATGCGGGTTATTTAATTATTCGGGCACAAACCAATATCCAATTCTGGGATTCTATGGGTTTTGTTTATTATTTGTTTTATATTAATAAATATTAATTAGTATTATAAATTTAATTGTCAGTGTTAGTGTTAATTTCTTAAAATAATATTAAAAAGCAAAAAGTAGGAAAGCAAACGAATCGTTCATGCGCTACATGCGCATTTTTATATGTTCCCTCCACCTCTTTCCCACGGTCACTAACTACCACCCCTGAGTGAGCTAGCCAGAGGTACAAGCTTTAACCACCAGAAATAGATACTCATTCTCTCCCAGCATAATTCTTATTTATTCGTAGGTAAGATTGGCACGTGAGGTCATTATTGATGCTCATAAATATGCTGGGCGAGTAATTAGAGGGCATCACAAAAACAACCACCCATATATGTGTTCATATTATAAATTTCTGTTAAATAAAAGAGCAAAACTTAAGTTTAAAATACGTAATAAATGTATATCACATATATATGTGTTTACGCCGGAATAAACGGTTACAATATATATATATATATATATATTAAAATTATAATGTAACCAAATTTTTTGAAAATAATATGATTATTAATAAATTGAGAAGACATATTTATATATATATTTTTTATTTATTGAAAAAAAATTATTTTACAATATTTTTATTTTCTAAATAAAGTAAATAGCAAAATTTTTGATTTCATCGTAAGTAAACACATTCTGGCAATAGTCTTTTCTTCAATAAAGTTTTGCTCTTATAGACATATAATAGACTAGAGTCAATATAATATGATATCTCTAATTATTTTGATATTTTTAAATCAGTATTAACTTCAACTATGTTCTAAAATTTTGTAAAACTTTTAGTATTATGATAAGAAAATATTTTATTACATGAAATTCTACATATAAAATTTAGACAGGATAATAAAATATGAAATAAAATTATGTGCTTTCAATATAAACAGAATAAATTTTATTAATGAAGTGATTGTACATGATATCAGCTGTGAGCATAATTTAATTTTTTTAATACAAATTATAATTTATTTAATATGATCATGTATAGCACTCAGAGATGAAAATGCCTGATCAATTATTGTAAAATGTATTATATTTCTGAATTCTAATGTTTTTTTTTGTATATTTATTTTCATTTTTGTTTGTTTACATTTTTTGATAGCATATAATTGATGTCATGTATATTGATTCAGTGTTGTTTATGGCTACAATGTGTATTTATATTACATATTTATAAGCACTGTAATGCTGACACTCAGGATTTATATATATATATATAATATTACTATGGTCCACCAGAAGAGGGGGGTCACATCTCACTATGGTTGGACCTAGGATCTTTGGGTAGGATACACTTTAAATTCAGATACAATTTAGGCTAGTTCATCCATACCTCACCCCACTTTTGAATTCCATTATGCTTCAGTATTCAAATTCAGTGAGAAGGTTGCCTTTGGCTCTCTTCAGGAGTGAATTTACTTTGTATAACAACTATCACACCTCTATATAGTTTCCCATTGACTTAAGATCCATGCAATCCTATTGTTGTATCATTATATATGGAAAAGAAGTACACACACATATATATATATATAACTGAATATTTGTAAATACAGTAACTTAATAATTAAAAAATATTTTATCCATTTAGGAGCACTTTCGATTATCCCAGTAATCTGTGTCAACTAAAGCTTTGAAATGCTAACTTTCCCACAATTCCATGATCTTAATGTTTGCTGCTTGCCTGTTAATCAAGTCATGTTTATATTTGTATATTGGCATAGCTTCCTTTATTTTTCTTTTATTGTTATTTTTTTTCAATTTGCAATATTTTTACACTGTTAAAATTGAAGTCAAAACCATAAATACATCATTTATTATGGTCATAAAAAACAGATGCTGAAATATTATTACCTACTATGCAATTTTGTTTTGATTTCTGAACACGTTTTAATAATAGCAAGTGTTCTTTAGTTTTTTTTTTCAATGTACATCTAGATTCACCAATATATCCATTGCCATACCTACATATCCATTTATAAATGACACAATTTTTATTTATAAATGAGGTTTTATCTTTAGAGTTATTTATTAATTTGTTTAATGTATTTACAAATATTCAGTTATATAATTATGTATATTGCTTTAAAAATACAGACATTGAATCATATTATATATATATATTGAACCTGATTGAAATCCGATTCAATGGTGTTATTAAAAAAAAAAATTAAGTTTTTAATTTTCACTAAACGTTTAATGTTTAAATTTTATTATTATTTAAAAAGAATACGTGTATCAAAATACACAAGCGTTTATATGTAAAACGGATCATTTCAATGTTTATCAATTTATTCTTAAAATAGTTTTCTTATACCGCTTGTTTTTACTTTAAATCAATTTGATTTAAAAACAAGCAATCTTGCTAATTACATTCCTGTAGCTTTTATATTAATTATTTTAAAGTTCATTCTAAAAGGCAGAGATTTGATTTATGTTGTTTTTGTTTTAATAAACCCTGGGTAGAATTCTTAGATTAGATTGAGCTGGAGATTAATATTTGCCCTGCCTTAGGTGTAGCATTCAACAACAAGGAAAGTGTTTCACAGGAAATGGAGCAAGGTATAAATAGCACCAAAAATTTGGACAGTTAGGTAATTCATTATTTGTAAATAGACAAGCTGTTTCTCAAATGAAAGTTTATATCAGTTCAGACATATAAATTCTTAAAGGAAATTAGCTGTTATTAAATCCTTTTGCTTACAACAAGATGATCAACATGTGTTATCACCACCCGAATGGCTTGCTAACTCAACAAAAGATGGATCCCTAACTTCCAAATTTGCTCCAGTAATGCCTTAAACATCTAGAAGAAGCCAGAACCTCTTTACCTCCTTCTTGCCACTGTCTAAGAACTTGAAATGAACTAAAATAATAGTGCACACTATACGTGAACATTGTTTTACTGAAAGGTAACTATTTTCTTTTTTATTCTTCCCAGGGTAAATTAATTCTCATTAAATCTCCACTCAGTCTAATCATAAATATGTATTCATAAGCTTAAGTAATCTATTTAGCCTCATATTTAATATTTGCCGTGTTTTCTAGCATTTTGTAGTGTGTCTTGGAATCTTAGTTTTAAAATTCCAAGTTACTTTCAATTTTTGTTTGTTGGAGAGTGACAAGTGAGTTTTATATTTTTATGCCTAAAACTTTTTATAAATGCTTTGGTGGGCATGCATTTTATATGCTTACCTGTAATTATTTTAGTATTCAATAATTAATTTGTAAACATTGTGTTTGCGCTTTCGCAAACCTCCAAAAATCTTTTGGCTGACGACTTTATTGTCTAATTTTCTACAGGTGGGGATTTCGTTTCTTATATCTCTGAAAGTGGAAATTAGAATTGTTTTTCTTTGTAATTTTATAAGTCATCAGCAGGAAGATAAAATTTATCCCTTTTAAATTACAGGTGAGCGATACTTTTGTTCTGTTAAAGTGTTTACCACTTTTAATATTTTCGTACTCATGTGCACTCTCCAATAGATTTATTTTTGTATTTATTATGTGTGCTTTAGATTTATCAGAATGTGTACTTAGCATTTGTTTGTAATTCATTTTCTTTAATTGCTGGGGTAGACGTAACTGGTTTTCAAATGATTTACTTGCCTCTTATTGAGACCTTTAATTCTTATTAATTTTAGAGTAATTTTCGCCAATCGTTTGGCTGGGATTCACCAGTTTTAATTGTTTTACTCCGTTTCAATCATATTTTTCAGTTGTTCTTGAGGTGGATCAATCACCGTTATTTTAAGTGTAGTAATAGGTGCAGCTCATACCAACATAAGGACATTCGAGGTCTGACTAAATTTTGGACCCCGAAAAGCTCATTGGCGCTGGTTTCTTTGATCTGTTTCAAGAGTGTATTGTTTAAATATCTGAAAGTGAGCACCAATGTTTGGGTGAATCCTCTTCTGAATAAAATTTGCTTCCTCCCTTTATAATTCATTTATTAGAAGATCAGTCGGTCTGTCATAGCTTTGCCTTTTGTATTTCTGGTACACACCTGAGCCCACCCTATTTATTGCATCATAAATAAATTATATTTCATAATTTATTTTCTCTTAATCAAATTTTAGAATTTGTTTAAACTTAATTTGGCTGACATTTGTCTTTGTGGTTTTTGTCTCAATTGTCTAAACAATTTAACATCTCTTGTGTCTCCCTGAGTCTAGTCGGCGCAAACCTTCATCATCATCTATTCTGATCACAGTAAACAAATTTTTCAGATACATAGTGATCTGGTGGCGCCCTCTGTATCAGAATAGATTGAGTATCCGGTATAATATATATATATATATATATATATATAAACATTACAAGCATAAAGCTAAACTAGTCAATATATAATCAAAACTACCCCAAATCCAAAATTCAATCAGACCAGCATAAAAATAATATTAAAACACTACCAAAGGTTTCACTGCTATGAGCAGACTTCTCAAGTGTAAAGAACTACAAAAACAACACAATATATATATATATATATATATATATATATAATATTAAACATTACACACAAATCCATTCACTTCCCATCCACCCTTAATATTAAAACAACTCTTAAATAAATTAATTGCTTCAGAATAATAAATTTGCAATAATAAAGATTCTTTAATTCTTCTTTTGATTTCACTTCTCTCCAAGAAGACAACCTTAGCTTCATCAAAATCAATAGTGTGGCCTGTATCTTTTTTATGGACATACAATGCAGAACTAAGATATCTATTTTAACTCTACTTTTATGAACCGTTATTCTTTCATTTAAACTCAAACTACTCTGACCTATATAAACCTTCTTACGATATAAACAAGGGATAAAATGTACTACACCAGGAATAGTCTTTCTATCAAAAATTTCTTTTGTATTATTTAATAAATTATTCAATGTAACACCCCTTTTCCAAGCACATTTCTTATTTCCAAACAATTTACTATTTCTACATACAATTTTATAAGAAGACAATTTATATGGCAAAGAAATAAAATCATATTTTTCTTTAATCTTTACATCCTTACAAATATTACTATTAAATAAAATACTATTAACAAATTTATCAGAGTATCCAACACTCAAGTAATCTTTATAAAATTGATATTTCTGAAACAAAGCTACCCCACTAGAATTATTTAATTTATTATTTCTATGACAATAATTCCTTAAAGCAGCTACTTTATGAGATACAGACTGATAGCTATCAGGTTTAATTATAGATATTATTTAGACAGGAGGCAAGATTTTAATTATTCAATTTTGAATTTTTTTATGAGACAATTTAGACACAATACGTCAAATTTCTATTGTAAAAAATATGAAAGAAAATTAAAGTGGTTGTTTGGGAAAGTTAGTAAAATTTATTGTAGTGATAAAGGGTATGAGAGTAATGTTTCTGATGATAGAGTTGTTAATCTTTCTGATATAAAATTAAATGATAGAGAATTAGATATTCTTGGTAAAGGCCTTAATTTTGTTCCATTTCATTCAAAAATATAGTTTTTGATACAATTTCGCCTATTGAATCTAGTAATTTGAGTGATGAGGAGAAAGTTGGTATTCAATCGATTTTGAATAAAAGTTTAAAAAGGAAAGAAAAATTTGTTATTAATCCTGCTGAGATTAATCATCTTAAGAATAAGTTAATTGCTAATGATGTAATTATTTCTCATGAAGACTAAGCTGGTAGGTTTGTCATTATGAAAGGAGATGAATTCAGAGAGAAAATGGATAGAGAATTAAATAATGGTAAATATATGTTTAGATAAAGATCCAGGTAATTTGATTAAAAGAAAATTGATAGATATTATGAAGAAAATGGTTAATTTAAAATTTTTTAATAGAGTAGATTATTTAAGATGCTATCCTAATGATTTCACTTCAGCTAAGATGTTTGTGAATATTAAGACTCGTAAAGATGGTTTTCGTTTAAGATTTATTTTTGATTTTACAGGTAGTGTTGTAGAGGGTATTTCTAGATTTTTGAATATAAAACAATTTGTTGATTTTGGTCATTACACAGTTTCTTCTTCTTTTGAGGCTTTTGATAAGATTAATAATTTTAAAATGGAAAGTAATTGGGTATTTGACAGTTTAGATATTGAAAATATGTATCAGTCTGTTAATAGGTTAAGCAGTATTGATATTCTTATGTCTGTATTGATTAAGAAAAGTTCTTTATCAAAAAATAAAATTAAGGTAATTAAAGATTTGCTTTTGTTATTGGAAGATTCTATGTATTTTACTTATAAAGATAATTTTTATAAGATTAAGGAAGGGTGGATAATAGGTTATATTATTTCTCCTTTAGTATGTTCAGTTTATATTAATTATATGGAAATTATTATTAAAAAGAATTGTTTATATGTAAAGTTATTTGTCAGATATGTTGATGATTGTTTATTTGTAGTTGAGAATGATAAATTGAAGGAATTTGTAAATGAGTTTAATTGTTTTGATCCTTCTATACAATTTGTGTTAGAAGGAGGGGGGCTTAGATTTTGGTAAGTTAAAATTTTTAGATCTTTTGGTGATTAGAAATGTAGAGACTAATTGTTTACTGTGCAGTCATTTTGTTAAAAGTAAAGAATTAAGATCTATAATTAAACCTGATAGCTATCAGTCTGTATCTCATAAAGTAGCTGCTTTAAGAAATTATTGTCATAGGAATAATAAATTAAATAATTCTAGTGGGGTAGCTTTGTTTCAGAAATATCAATTTTATAAAGATTACTTAAGATTGGTACTCTGATAAATTTGTTAAAAGTATTATATTTAATAGTAATGTTTGTAAGGATGTAAAGCTTAAAAAAATATGATTTTATTTCTTTGCCATTTAAATTGTCTTCTTATAAAATTGTATGTAGAAATAATAAATTGTTTGGAAATAAGAAAATTGCTTGGAAAAGGGTGTTACATTGAATAATTTATTAAATAATACAAAATAAATTTTTGAAAGAAAGACTATTCCTGGTGTAGTATATTTTATCCCTTGTTTATTTTGTAAGAAGGTTTACATAGGTCAGAGTAGTTTGAGTTTAAATGAAAAAATAAAGGTTCATAAAAGTAGAGTTAAAAATAGATATCTTAGTTCTGCTTTGTATGTCCATGAAAAAGATAGAGGCCACACTATTGATTTTGATGAAGCTAAGGTGAGAGAAGTCAAATCAAAAGAAGAATTAAAGAATCTTTATTATTGAAAATTTATTATTCTGAAGCAATTAATTTATTTAAGAGTTATTTTAATATTAAGGGTGGATGGGAAGTGAATGGATTTGTGTGTAATGTTTAATATTATATATATTGTGTAGTTTTTGTAGTTCTTTACACTTGAGAAGTGTAGCAGTGAAACCTTTGGTAGTGTTTTAATATTATTTTTATGCTGGTCTGATTGAATTTTGGATTTGGGGTAGTTTTGATTATATATATATATATACCAAATGTCTAAATGATAAAGATGTACCGGATGATTGGAAGAATGCAGTATTAATATTAATATTTAAAAATGGTGATAAAGAAGATATTAGACATTACAGACCTATCAGTCTTTTATCAGTTTTATATAAAATTTTTACTAAGATAATTACAACTCGTCTACAGAAAACACTGGATTTCCGACAACCAAGAGAACAAGCTGGATTTAAAAGTGGTTTTAGTACAGTAGATCATATCCAGGTATTGAGAGAAATTATAGAAAGGACAAATGAATATGAGTTGCCATTATGCTTAGGATTTGTAGATTATGAAAAGGTATTTGATTCTATAAACATTTCTTCAGTGATTAAAACATTGGATCGTCAAGGTATAGATCCAGGATACTGTCATATTTTGAAGAATATTTATAAAAATGCAACAACAACAATTAGATTACATAATGACAGTAGGAAAATCAACATTGAAAAGGGTGTAAGGCAGGGTGACTGCATATCTCCATAACTTTTTACAACAGTGCTGCAAGAAGTATTTTGTGGATTAAAATGGGAAGCTAAAGGAGTGAAAGTAAATGGAGATTATTTAAGTCATTTAGATTTTTCAGATGATGTAGTTGTTTTTGCAAATAATGCTTTAGAGCTACAGGAAATGTTGCAGGAGTTATCAGATGAAAGTAGGAAAGTAGGACTAAAGATAAATGTTAAAAAGACTAAAGTAATGTTTAATAGATTTTCTTAAAATATGAAAATAAAGATTGATTATGATGAGTTGGAAGAAGTTAACAGTTACAAATACCTTGGTCAGATTATTAATACATATGTAAATATAATGAATGAAATTAATCATAGAATTAAACTTGGTTGGAGTGCTTTTGGTAGAAATAACTTGATACTAAAAGGAAATATCCCTATGTGTTTGAAAAGGAAGGTTTTTAATAAATGTGTTTTGCCAGTTATTACTTATGAATCTGAGACTTGTACACTTAATAGAAGAGCAATACAGAGACTTCAGACCACTCAAAGAAGTATGGAGAGATGCATGTTGGGAATAACAAGAAGGGATCGAAAACGCAATATATGGGTAAGAGAACAAACAGGTGTTACTGACCTCATTGAAAAAATTAAAAGACTGAAGTGGAGTCGGGCTGAACATATTGTTAGAAGAGATGATAACAGATGGACAACTGAAATTTTAAACTGTATTCCAAGAGATTGTAAAAGACCCAGAAAGAGACCACATGTGAGATGGGTAGATGAACTAAGAAAGTGGCAGGGGTGATGTGGAGAAGAGAAGCTAAAGATAGGAAAAGATGGATTGAACTTGGAGAGACCTTCATCCTGCAGTGGATTGATAATGGTTGATGATATATATATATAGTCAAATAAGTCGATGAATGGGTGTATGAATGATTCTGATAAACTAGAAACCAGTTAAATTTTAAATCTAATTAACAATTTTTATTAATAACAAATAAAATTTAAAACTCATTTAACATAATAAAAGATGCAGTTATATGTGTTAAGTATGTATTTCTTACAATATCATCAATTAAAAGTATCTATTAATCCAACCCATCCTCATGGTAGAGATACATAACTTGGCACTCACTATTTACAAAGTAAATTGAATTAATAAAAAAAAATCATGATTACATCGATTGCGAAGCTGTCTAACTAATTTCCATTATACGAACATATATATAATAACCTCATCATTAAATTCCAATTATTGAAGTTTTATCTTCTCTGGGACCCCCTGACTAAGTATGATTGGTATGGTTGGCAAAAAAAAAACATCCACGTAAAAGATTAGTTATTCACACAGAATAATAAATAATGACTGTTATTTAAAATAAACAAACAATACAAACTCTGTCCTGTAATAGAGCATGTAATTAATATGGAATAGTATTAAAGCTCTTACCTTATTCCATTATTACATGGTGATGATCCAAATGTAAAGTCACTATGGAGGGAATTAACCTAAAATTTATTTGCATAAAAAAATATTTTCTATATTAATACCCCCTCCCCCCATACTATGTTGATTTTAAACATATGGACTTTTCCAAGTGTGGGCACATTGAAATTTCTAAGTGTAGAAATGAAATGAGAATAGAATTTTACAAACATATAAAAACATCTAACAATAAATCAATTTTTTTTCACTCATCCAGATTAAAGTCCATGAATCTAGTGATAAGGTCTTTCATGGATACCGTCTATCACCTTTCTTTTTATTATATTCCAGTAAGTTCTTCCTCAATCATTTGAATTCCTCAGCAATGTGCTTGGAATAACGTTGTTTCTATTTTCTGCATCTGCTTTCCTCCTGGATCCATTCAGACATTTTGTATGGGATGTTTGATGTTTCTTTAGGCATTTTATAGATGAGTGAATTAAATCATTGTGCTTCTATAGTTGGGAGAATAGCATTCCATGTCCTATGGTGACTTCATTTAGCCAGAATACATTACTTAATACTTCATAATAGATTTAATTTTTTTCAGGTTGTTATTTGGCATTTAGAGAATTATATAAAAGAAAAATTTTACTTTGTCATTTATCTATATAAGCTGGTGGTGTACTCTTTCCTTTTCTCCTTGTTTGAATAATAGCACAGTCTTTTATTTTTAATTGTCAACTCAAAATCAGTTCAATTCTTTTGTTAAACTGCTAGAAATTATCCACTTTTCTTATTTCAAAAGTTGATTACGATTTCTTTCCACTTTTTTGTGATGTGCAAATTATATTGCTGAAATGGGATTTTTGAACAAATTCGATCTTGAAATATTGGTTGGGTGTGATTATCCTATTCTTTGATAAATAACAAAAAATGATAGAAATGAACTGGGTTCACTTTTATACCATGTCTAGTTTCTGTTGCCTAGTATACAAGCTTTTCCATTTTTTTTTCATTGCTGTAGTTGTCAATTGTTGTGTATACTAAGTGGTTGTAGTTAAAAATTAAAATTACATAATAAAATTATATTCTCATTTTCTAACACTTGGTTGCCTACATATTGACTTGATATTAGGTTATTGCTATGTCTATTAAGTTGAAGTCATAAATCGTGATGTTTAATACATTGATAAATACCTTATTGTTAGTATATGTGTATATATGAAAGATCTTATTACATGGTCTTTTTTACTTTACTTTGAAAAAGATAAATTATTCCATTGTGGCATTATTTAATTTAAGATTTAATAAAACAAACTTTCACCGTGTGTGTGTGTGTATGTATGTATGTTTGCATTACAAAACAATTAATAGTGCATATCCAACTATCTATTATCTGGTTTATGTTTTAAATGGGCTTCATTTGCTGTTGTGGATAAATACGGGCTGGTCTATATAGTATTTAAACTACCCTTACAATATAAAATTAAAGCATATTTAAAAAAATAAACAATGTATGTGCCAAATCAAGTATTAATAAAAGATCATGAAGATAATACGAAAAGTAAGTGAAATATTATCTTTGGAAAATTGTAAAATTCTATAGCTACATGATTTAATTTGACACTATAATTCCCCATAAAATAGATACATAAATTTTGTTCAAATAAATCCTAAATTGGAAATAAAGCACATACATCCATAAACATAAAACAACAAATTTTAAATCAGATAAGTAAGTTAAAATAGAAGATAATGTGTAGAAAAATTGCTCTAAACTAATGGCCAATAAATTTGAATAAATAAAACAATAAAATATCATAGAAAGTAGCAAAATTATATAAGAATCTTATATATAATATCCTTATTTTGCACTGGTTGGTGAATAAATATTTTGTTTGTAATACTGTCACATGTCAAATTCACAACCAATTAAAAAATATATTGCTTTTATGTAAAGAAATTAGTTTTGCCATTAATAAATAATGCTTGGAAAAAAATCAGTACATGGGCTTTTAACTACAGAGGTATAGTATTTAAATCTTGAAGAAAATGTAATTACAGTACATAAATTCATGTTTGAAATATGATATTTAGTGGAGAAAAACAGATTCTATTTAGTTTGATTAGCATATAATTGAAATCAAAATAATGAGCTTTGACACTGATGTACAATTTTCACATTTATTTATATAATATTGAAATATTTTTTTTAATTTACATTAAATATTAAAATAAAATTTGTTAAAGCAACCAATTAAACAAACCACAGTCTATTTAGGCTAGGTATATCTGGTAATATTAAATAATTAACAAATTATAAAACAATGTGCAATTAAGCAAAAAAAAATTTGAAGAATACCAGAAAAAAAACAAAATTCCAATATACGAAAAGATAATATCTAATAAAATGGGTAATTGTGAGTTTTCAAGAAAACCAAAGTGGCAGCAAATATTTTTGATATATCTACAGTATGGTGAGCTCCCAGAAAATGTTTACAAAAAAATGTCTGCCAGAAAATGTCATATTTATATTTATATTTTATTTTTATTACTGTTATTTTAAAAAAAGAATCATTGTGGAAAAATTAATTACAATATTTGCAGTTTATTTTCTTTTTTTTTTTTATTAATATATTAACAGAAAAATGTAAAAGAAATAAAAATATAATATTATACTTTATTTATGTCCCCAGCATGCAATCATATTGTGACCATTAATGCACAGTTTTTGTGTTTGAAGTATCTTGTATCTTTGGAAATAGTTCACTGCATCACATTCTGTGTCAGGTCAGTTCCAAATTTTTATTATTATGATAATTTATCATCAAACTGCTGACAAAAAAGCATGCTGATTGAACCAAAGTATGACAATGTTAAGAGCAACTAATCGGTTCCCACATTATAATTAAAAAAATTGAAATAAAGATTTTTAATGAAATTTATCAGAATTTATTCCTTTTTTAAAATTTAACAATTGGTTTATGAATTTTGTTATAGTTTAATAACTAACACATCTTCAGTAGATTATATGCCCTCAAAATTGTACCTTTACTAAAAATAAGGGCTGTCATCTTCATTTACTTGAAAACTCACAAATACCATAAAATGAAACAAAAAATTATCTTTGATAAAGTTTCTCACATCTATAATAACAAATGATATCAATAATAAAATGAGAAAATTCTATTGTGAAAATAAAACTGAAAAATAAACAAATGTTCCAAAAATGCACTACATAACAGAAACATTAACTAGCTCAAGAAATAGGAAAAAAACACAAACGATAGATATAAGCCCTGTGTAATGTCAGATAAACTTTTATAATATCCACAGAAGTTTATCAAGAAACAAGATATTGGTCATTTTCCATAATTTCTGAGTAATCAAAAAAAAGATTTCGTATGGCTTTTCTGATTGAAATAGTTCCTAAAGATCATTTCCCCCCCAAAAAGGATAAATAATGCTCTTAGATATTTTAAAATAAATTATGCATGTTTCTAACCCTGCCTTTTTCATGATGTATGTGAAAACTGAAATGCTTGTTCCCATTTAATTTTAGCACCAGTAATTCATTTTATATCTTTCTGTTCTGCAACTATTTATGTGGGTAAGTGTCATACTATATCATCTTGAAAATTATAAATGCAACTAGTTTCTAAGTGAAAGTGTTTATTTGAGCACTTTTCACTAATGTATGCAAGAACCAATAATCTTGTTGCAACTATCAAATAGTATCCATTTATTAATTCTACTTTTAAAGAAACTCAATAATAGAGAGATATAGATTATATTACTTCTATTAAATTTTCATGAATATTATTCTCAGGGTTACTGAAGTTGTAAGAACTGATCAATACTTAATATAAAAAAAAAACTTATCAAGCATTGGTGATTGAGAGATCAGTGACAGCTTTACAAGCAGTTGTCCCAGGTTAGCTGGTTCACTTCCCAGCTGATGCTATAACACATGAGAAAAAAAACTAAATTATTTACACTTTCAATGCATAAATGTATTTTTTTGTATTTTTTTCTGATTGCAAAGCATATTATATATATATAATTAGATAAATTGATTCAATCAATAATTTTATTTTATTTTTATCTATCCTAGACCAACAGATTTCTGAAATTATACTAACACTGTGAAATATAATAAACAAACAAATGATAATTCTATAGTATAACAGTTTCCTTAACAAAAAAAGCTGTTCTAAGTGATAATTTGCTATGTATGTGAAAATCAATGCATATCTATTTATTTTATATATATATATATTTTACTTTAATATAAATACATATTACAATACCCAGATTTTTTTAAAAAAATTGAAATTATTAATAACACAAAGGGGTTATTTCAAAATAGAAAATATACTCGTTATGAAATCCTTATCAAAATATTTTCCTGAATTATTTAACATCCAAAATTGTCAAGCTTAATATTATTTTATAGTTTGTATTGAGCATTAAAAGTAAGTGTGAAAAAATATATATTTCTTGGTATTTTTTTAAAAAACAAATGTTAAAACAAATATTATCAGGAATTTATAAAGCTTTAAATCAAAAGATTATTAAGTCCTTCAATTCTGCCAATCTCCATACAGATTTTAAAATCATTAAATATATACATTCTTGTTTGTATTTTACCACAACTATATATGTCAGTAATGGTTGAATTCCCTTATTAGACTATTCAAGCATTTCTCATGTTATTAATTATTTAGCTGTTTAAAGATATCTTCCTTGAGAAAATGAAAACGAAATCTTATTTGAAGTATGTTTTAGATGATGAAATTATATCTTGAGTTAGTTGTAACTCTGATCTAATTAATAGGTTTTAATACATTTTTATGAGACAACTTTTCTTATATTAAGAAGAGTAATATGTGAAAAATCAAAAAGTGATTGAAAAAATGTACGCTAATTTCAGCTTTACAATATGCCTTAGAATATTTTTATCATAATTGTCAGCATTTCAAAAATATTGTTTTTATTGTTAATCTGTATTTCAAGACTCCCACTAAGAAGCATAAAATGGATTGTGTTTCCACTTTTTGTTTTTAAAAAGTTATATTCAGTTTACAAATTAATTTTCCCCTTATTAGATTCAAAGTTTTGCATACTGTCTTTGTAGAATTATAATGAAGAATCTATCTTTGAAAAATAATTCTAAATATTTTATATTCTTGCATTCGTTTTCAAATCACTAATAACAAGTTTGTTGTTTTACACTTGTGACAGTTTTATCCTGTATATTTCCATACCAATTTATAATTATATATATTTTTATATCACTATTAACTTTTTTTCATATCATGTCTCAATAAAAATATAACTAACCAATTGCTGATGTTTGGAACTAGTATCTATGCAGTGACTCAAAAAATCATGAGTTATTTAAACAACTTTTTTCATGTGGCCAACCTGAGATTTGATTTTACTATACTGAGTTAAAGATTGATATAGAAATTGTTAATCTACAACTATGGTAAATGTTTATTGCTATGCATACATATTTTGAAAATCATTTTATTAGAAAAGTATTAAAATTTAAGAAGCAGCCCTGCATGGTAATTTAGAATTTCATGGTATAATGTTTAGATATGTGTCTGCCCATGATCAGGATCTCAAATTTTGGTAAAGCTTCAAAATTCAAATAGCTAATCAAGTTAGCCATTTAATTATAACAAACAAAATTTCCTCTAAAACAAAAAAATATAAAGATAACATATGTCTGCCATATTCATGCTCTGAGTTTCAAATTTTGGTAAAGCTTCCAAACTACCTCAGAGTCCAGGTGAGTTCATGATTTTTCTTTCAGATACTTGACCTATAGCTAATCAGGATATGCAACCAATTATAGTAACTGAAACTTCCATTGAACAAAAAAAAAACATAAAAAAGAGGCAAATAAAATAAAATTTAAAAAACATATAAAATAGCTCATAATTAAAGACAATTAAAACTAAGAAAAAAATCAAAAGAACTGAAATCTAAAATAAAATAAAGTCAAAAAAAATGTAACCAACCCATCACATTTTCCTCTCCTTTGTTGTGTCTCTGTAAAGGATTGATGACATATTCCCTAATCTTGCCTTGGGCTATTTAAAGGCCATTTTATTTTTATTTTTAATTTACCATAATTTTCACAAGTATTTGAGCATAGCTTAAATTAATATAAGACATAATTTCTCAAATTTAAAAATATCTACCTTATTGAAGAAAATGAGGCTTGAATATATTCCTTCCAATATCATGCTTATAAAGAGCACATACTAAGATCATGAGATCTAGAATTAAAATCTAAAACTATCACTATAATATTAAAATTACAACAAAATTTATCAATGAACGTAGTACTAATTTATTAATAATAGCAATAGAACAAAAGAGAATCCAAAAAATTAGAAAAATATATATTTTATGCAAAAACAAAAAATAATAAACATGATTTACATTGAATTTATTTGAAATATTTCATAACAATTGCTTTTATTTTTGGTTTGATTAAGAGAATATTTTGAATTTCTCAATTTTTTTCCTCAAATAAATAAATTAATAAAAGTTATATATTATATACACCCTTGTATATTTATATAAAAGAGGTTCCGTTTAAAAGTTTACCTCCACATCTTGGTATCTTAAGCAGATATTCAGGCAATATTAAGTATATTTAGGAGTAATGAATATTATTTTTTTTTATAGTTTTTACAAAGCAATGTAAATGTCCTAAAAGACGATTGCACACGAGTTTATTTTTCAGAAAAATCTTAATCAGTTTAAATAAACAATTTCAAAGAAAAGATAAATATAAATTATAAATTAAATCTGTGGTTCTAAGAAGTCTAGTAAAAAATGATAATATTAAACTTTCAAAAATATTTTTAAATATACAAAACTATATTTTATTTTTAATGCACTTAATGGCTACAAAATGCACTTTCGAAATTAGATTATAAAACTTTTTTTTTTAAAAAAGTTACATATTTAGCTTATTTGTATTTTATACTTATTAGAGAGATAGCAAAAGTAATGGAAACAGCTGTTATACTATAATCATAAAGCACAAAAATAGAAATATACATCAATGTATTTTTTTATAATAGAAATGAAAGAAAATAATTATAGTTATCTGAAAGATTTATCAATTTATAAGCTTAAATAAAAAAGATTGGGTGAATCTGAGCTTAAAAGAAGTCAAATTGTCTGTTACCAATATTGGTGAATTTACATCTAAAACTGCTATAGTCTTTCTGAAAACACATCAACAGCATGTCCCCTTCAATTAAATTCACCATAGAATCAGAGCAAGAACAACAATTGGCATTAGATGTTCTTGTGACATGACTCTCTCATGGAAAAATCAAAACTACAGTTGACTGAAAACCTACATATACACAAAAATATCTAGCCTATATGCCCAATCACATGAGAAACATCAAACATGGAGTTATAATATTACTAGGGAACAGAGCAAAAGAAGTTTGTTCAGAAAACAGCGATTTGGAAAAAGAAAAGATTTATATAGAACAAACTCTTATGAAAAATGGTTATCCATCAGCAGTTATTAAGAAAATATTACATAGACAACAAAAAGAACCATCAAGAGACAAGACAATTATTGGTACTGTAGTGTTTCCATACATTCCAAAAATAGCAGACAAATTGAGGAAAATCTGCAATCAATAAAACATCAGAACAGTTTTTCATAGCCATACTACACTACAAGGAATTCTAACATCTACACAGCCTAAACTTGAAATGCTGAAAAGAAAAAAACTGCATCTATGAAATACCACATGAATGTAAAACAACATATATTGGTAAGGTCAGTGGTTCCATAAAAAAGTGGTTGAAAGAACACAAACTGATGATTAGAAGAGAGAAAACAGAGATGTCTAAGGTAGCAGACTATGTATGTGGCAATGAACATGTATTCAATTGGGAAAATAATAAATGTATTGGATAGAGAAGAAAAGATACAAAGAAGAAAACTTAAAGCAGCTGCTCACATGACAGTAGCAAAAAATCCCATAAGCCAACCTTGTATGACTATACATAATGTATGGAAACCACTAATCAACTTTGCACTTAGTAAAAAGTAGAAAAATCAGTTGGAACCTCAAAGATAAATATATGAAATTTTTACTGACTGTTGCCTTTGGCAGGATGGCTCAGTTGGTTAGACCATTAACTTAAAATTCAAGAATCTAAGAGTCCCTGTTTGATTCCCATACTAGTACTGTCATTGGATAGGTCAGCAACACCTGAAGAAGAGAGGAGAATAATATCTCTCAAAACATTATGCATATACTAATCTGTTTGATGTGCTATTACTAACAGTTGAATGTATTTGGAATATTTAAATAAAGTTAAATTTTTCTGAAGACATTCAATACTCATATTAGATGATGGAAATAGTCCAATATAAAAATACAACAATATACTGATAATTGTGAAACTTTTTTTCACTTTAAAAGATAATCTGTACAATGTACTCAATGTTTTGATTGTAACATATACAAAATTTGATTCAAGAAACTGAAGTTCTTTATGGATATTGATGGAAGAAAAATTTTAGCAGCTTTTAGCTTGAATGGTTATTAACTTGAGAATGTTAACCAATCAAAATGTTAGCATTTTAAGTAGAATGATAGACTTAAATATTGAAGTATATCACAAATCCAATTACTCAGCTGCTTAATAAATTACAAAATAGAGTATTTCGTCACAGTACAGTAATTACTGCTCCTAAATTAATTGTTTATACAGCTATTATTTTATCTAATTTATATAATATTGAGACTTTGACATGCTATCAATGCAACACAAATGTGTTAGAAAAGTTTCATTTAAAGAAGTACTGTGAAATTTTAAACATACAATTGACAAGATCATATGGCCAATGAAAATGTTTTTCAATTTCTTGAATGTGATATTACAGAATCCCCTATTATAAAATCATAGTTATTGGATCTGACATGCAAAACCAGTACATAAGACTTCTTAAAATAATCTTTTTATAGTGGACTAGAGCATGGTTTTCTAAGGAGAGATAGATACTACTATACAATAAAGAATAACCTCAAAAACTCTCAAAAAATTTAATGTTGATTGTTTTTAGTGAAGAAGATATGGCAAATAATGTAATGTAATGGAGGACCTCAATTAGACATGGTATTAAAGTATTTTTTTTACAAAAGGCTTTTTGCAGAAAAAGTTAAGATAGAATTTCAATATATCATATAAACAGAATAATTTCTAAAAAGATATTATTAGTGGATGTATATATAGTTTATAAGTCATCATAATATTTATCTTTAATGTAGTAGTAGTAATAGTAGTAGTAGCAGAAGCAACAATAGTAGCAATAGTAATTGTAGTGATATATGATTCTAGATTATCTTGATTAGACAAAATTAATTCCTTGTTTCGTTATTTAGTGAAATTTTTGCCTAGATATGCTTTAATAATTATATGTTGCTTATTATCAAAGAATATTATAATATATCTATTTGGAGATATTGTAAAAGTATGTTTACTATCCTCACTATATACCTTACAAAATTATACTATGTATATTATTTTGATAGCTTTAGATTGACTTTGGTGCATGATATTTATGGTAATTCTTGTATATTGTCTATTCTTAAGTTTTGTCAGTATAGAATGATTATTGATATTATCATTGTTTATTTTTATACTGCAAAATGTTCATTGTCTCTTTTATCTAAAATCTTTCAGTTAACATTACCAGATTTTATCTTAGAAAGTACTTATAGACACTTTAGTTATAATAATGACAGAGTATTTAACTCTTTGCTTACTGATTATCCATAGAGGTTGTCCATATAACATTTTATATATTTAAAAAATATTTTGAAACTTTGGTCATTATATAACATGTAACAATATTTTTTTATTTATTATTGTATTAACATTCCTTGCATTACACATGATTTATGTATAAACCAATATTTGAGATTTTTTCCTATAGTTATTTCATACATTTATAATTTTTTGGTTTTATTAATTAATATAAACTTATTCACTATATATTTTGTGTTTAATTAACGCATTTGTATTTTTATCTCTTTTTTTTTTTTTGTAATTATTTTGAACTTAATGACTTATGAATAACTTATCATACAAGGCTCTTCTTATTTGAAATTATTCTACTTTGCTTTATTTTGTTTATTATTTAATAATAAATAAATTATTTTTATTAATCTTTTTTATGTAAATAAATCAATTATTTTATATAGCGCGATGCTTTATAAACTGTAATAGTTAAACAGCATTAAGCTGTGCACATGCGCTTTGCAGATTTTTTATGAAATTAGAATGACCACATTCATTTGACATTGCTGTTGATGATAGAAATTATATCAAAACATTTATTAATTATATTTTTAAATGTTTATATGTGCATATATATAGATACATTTTAAAATTATAATGACAATACCAGTAAATAATAATATATAATTTATGAAGAAGTACTTTTGATTATTTAGATCATAATTATTATCAAGTAAACTTATGGGTGTGATCTTATGTTCCAAGAGTTGCGTATTTGTAGATTATCTATTTATTACATGGTTTTTTAATTATGATCTGAGTAAAGCAAAAATACTTCTCTATAAAATATATATTTTTATTTACTTATACTACTACTGTAATTTAGAAGAATTACATATTGTATATTTTAGTATGTCCCTTAATAATCTAAATCTGTTAGTAAAAAACGTGTGCTTGGTTTAAAAAATATCATTCTTATTTTAAATATAAGATTAGATATTTGTCATATTTATGGTGGTTCATTTTTTATTGTTAAAATATGTCAACTATACCTTTTAAAATTAAACGATAAGTTTTAAAAATAAGAACAATATACTGAAAATGATAAAGATACTACGAGAAAACATATAATTAATAAAAGTTTCTCCATGTAAAACAAACTTTCGTTACCGATAATGGTTAGATTTCACAATAAATTTGCAATTTTAACAACATGAAAAGAAAACTAAAAAAAAAAAGTTAATTGTTTTAAAATGTTATTACCGACAAATCTTTATCACTAGATATTTGAAATTATTACAAAAAATTGACTTTATTTTAATGTAAATAATATTTTTTTTAATGTGCTTTCAAATTTGAAGATAACATTATTAATAAAATTATGACAGAAAATAAAAATACGATAACAATTGTTTTTTTTTTAAAATTAAAAGTGAAAAGAAAAATTAAATGTTAACTATATTTTTTAAACTATAATTTGATTGATTAAAAATTTTTCCCCATAAAAATCTTTAACTTTATTCTGATTTAATCCATATTTTTATTAATGTTTTTAAATAAATATATGTGCAATAAAACATTATTGCCTTTCACTGCTTTAACATATTAGTGTCAGTATATAAAAATGTTGTGGTCCCAATTAAATGTTAACACATAAATCTTCCATAAATTTTGCATCTGATTATCATGAATTTATTCATTACCCATGTTACCAGAACTAATCAGTCATGATAAATAAAGATTCTCTGTAACAGATTAACCAAATTTAATAAGATCGCACATCACAGTAGAAAAATGTTAATCTCATTAAGATGTTAATTATATCATAAAATTATAGTAACTGTTTTTAGATTCTAGTCTAAGCATTTTTAAAAAATATTTAAAAAAACAGAATATTTTTAAATTTATTGTCATTAATTTTAGGAAGTATTGATTATGATATCGCTATAGCAGATTATAAGAATCCCACCCAACACTTCCTAAATTTATTGTTACGCTTTTTGTAATTCACATCTCCAAGCACACTTATCTAAATTAGAGGAATTAATAAAACTAAAATTGTTATATATTTTTCAAAAAATAAGAAACATATAATAATAACACTTTTTTCTTTTTAAAGAATCTATACAGAATATAAATAAAGAGCAATATGTCCCAAATTTATTTTTAGAATTTAAAAAATATATGCTAATATTAAAGATCAAACTAACAATTTAAATCGTTTAATATTTATAATATAATCTGTTGTGATATCATTAATTTTCTAAATTTATTTATGTATATTAATAAAAATTCATTTTTATCATAATCTGACTACCGATTTCTTCTAAACTTATAAAAAAGGCTCTCAGTTTTGAGAATGATTAAGTTGCTTATGTGACCAATAACATTTTATTTTATCATAAACATCAATAAAAAAAATATAAATTAATCAATAATGTTAAAATACACTAAAAGGGGGGAAAGTATTAAATATTAATAAATCTTAGATTAAAAAAAATTAGGCCATTCATTGATTATTTTTTTTTTGATTATTTAATGCTCTTTGTATTACAACTACTATTACTACTACTACTATTACTAATTCCCCTCATTCTCTTTTTCCTTCTTAAATGAAAGCTATCACTTGGTCATAATTTATATATTCCAATTATCTCTACATGCCTTTGGACATGGAAAGTAATGCACACATATAAAAAATTCCATTAAGATTATATTAAAAATAATGTTAAAATTAAAAAGACTTTTTTTAGCAGCAAAAATAAATAAAGTGCTTTTATGATTTTTTAACACATATATTTTTAAGTTTTACTGGATGTTATTTGGAGCAATTTTTAATCATTAATATATAAATACTGCTCATAATTTAAACTTTCTTTTAATGTAATTTTCACTAATGAAATTAAATATACACTGCATGAAATGGATACCCAAGAAGTTTATCAATAAAAAAAATATTTTTATCTAGTTAAATTAAGACTGATCAACTAAGGACTAAAGATTTAATTAATGATGTGTTAAATTTTAAGAATTGAGTTGAATATTTGATTTATGCTAGTCAGATTTTACTACTTTAATCAATTATGGTGATGGTTAATGATGGTGAAATTAATTACCAACAGTTTTTTTAAAATAAGAAATAATCAAATATTCACGAGACAGTAAATTTAGATGTTGATAATACTTAAATTTGATTTTATCTTAGAAATTAAAAAAGAAAAAAAAAAGTGGATAATAAATGTTAAATTATTTTACATTTAATCTTTTCAGAATAAAGTGAAATACTAAAACTTATTTATATTTTTAATACCTCACTTCAACATTTAAATGTAATTTTATTTTTATTCTGACCCAGAAATTCCTCTCATTTTTTACCATTCATCATTTTTAAAGCATAATTTAATTTTAATATTCTAAATTTATATGTTTTCTATGACAAATATTTGAACTAATAAAACTAAAATTATGAGTTCATTTCACTATGTGCTATTATGAATTGAAGATTACCACTACAAACTAACTAAAATAATTAAGTGAAAAAGCAATTGAGCAACTTTAAAATGAATAATATTTTATAAAGAAAATTAAAAAAATTAATTAAAACAAAAAATGTGAAAAGCAATATTAGACAATTATTTTAACTTGTTCAGATTCCAGCTCCTTTCTCTCTTATTGGAAAGACTTTAGTTACAACTTTCTCCAAACTTGCTACATTAACTTTAAAATTAAATGTTTTTTTTATATATCATATATTGAGAACATTTATAATATTTATTACAAATGTTAACTTATTGTAAAAGTTAATACTTGAACTTTGCAAAATAGGAAAATGAAGTACTGTGAGGAATTCTTAAACATAGCAATGGGTACTTTTCATTATTGGTTCATAATCTAATTCATTCATAAACAAACTATTTGTTATTTGAATTCCATTTTTGAAATAGAAATTAATTTTAGTTGAGTCATTGTGAAAAGAAGATAATATGTCTTAATATTCTAAATTAAATTTATTACTATTAAAATTGTACAAAAAATGCCTTTACCAGCATTCATGAAAGCCATTCTTGTTAGCAAAAAGTATAGTTTTGGTTTTTCATAATTATGTTTTCACAACTTGTAAATATTTTCAAATAAATTGTAATTGTCGTCATGTATATTTTTGATTTAAAATAAATATTTTACAAATATATTGCATAAAAAAGCTTAAACATTTAAATAAATGATTGAGAAATACAAAACATACACTTAGAATTGTTTTCAGGCTAAAAAATCTATTGATGAATGGAGATGGATGTTTTTGAAAATATCCAAGGATATTTAAAATATTTATTTAATGTAAATGCTTGAATATGCATACATTAGATAACATCTTTAATTTATTAATGTTTTATCTTTGAGAATGTTATCTGTTGAAATACAGAGAAAGACATAATACATAGTACTGATCTCTAAATTATATAATAACAAATAAATTTATAGTATGAATATATGTTTTTTTATCAAGATCATTTGTGCTTGAAAACTTTTTTAAAAAAAATCTCAATTTAGAAGTTTGTTGTTTCTGTAATATTATTGTTTTGGAAATTATTTTAGAATGCGTTTTGTATATTTTACAATGTTAAGTGAGTTATTCAGCGTGGAGGATATAGGATGGTGGTCAGGAGAGTAATATTAATATAAAATCTTAGGTGTTAGGGATATGTAAAAAACTGTTGTATGTGAATTACATTTTCATACTTTAACATTATTTAAATATACAGATAATATAGGGCTGTGTATCATTTTCCATGGACAGTTTCATTTCCTTATTGTCAATAAGTGCTATAATAGAGTCATAACTTGAATCTTAGATACCTGATAAATACAGACCTATTATTATGATTTTGCACTGTATTCATGATGATATTATCTTACTTGTTTGAGTCATTCTTGTTATTATTCCATACCCTATACTGCAATCGCTATCTATCACCACAAGAATCATCATGAAAGATAGTTTTATAAGTTGATAAAATAATGGCTAAACCATTTGAAGTTGATAATTTTGTGAGAGGGAAAAATGAAATATATAGAAATTTGTTTCACAAATGATGTTGAGATGATTGATGATTGTCATACTATATAACGTAAGAGAGGAATGATGAATATTCCTACAAGTAGTAGAGATCACTTAACTCAAACAGATGCATATTTAAGATGGAATGAAAGTGAGAATAGTGAAAATGATTTTCAATCTTATGATGAATGTGAGAATATAAAAACAAAAGAAATACAAATGTCAAGCAGTATAATGTATGAATAGTTTTTTAAATTTTATTTGTAAATTTTATTATAAATAATTTAAATCCATTTAATATACAAAAATTTATGAAATTATCTTTTAAGTATTTTGCATAAATAATAATTTTTATAGAGGGAGATATTCATATTTTTTATTAAAAATTTTCTGATATTCAAATATCAGGATGATCCTTTACTAAACTGCAAAGAATGTCTTTAATAATTTTTTTTTGAAAATATTTGATGTATTGAATTTGAAGAAGTGTATTTTAAATTTAAACTTATATTGATGCATTTAAATTATAAGAAATATATTTTAAAGTAGTGTAAGCGTAATATTAAATTTTCTTAGAAATTAGAAAATTTATTGTAACTGCTTCCAATACAAAATAGTAGAATATTATATTTACTAAATGAAGATAATATATTGTCATTATTGTTGTAAGTTTTTATTTTATTTGAAATGGCCGAAGTGAAGACTGTCTTATTTTATTTTTGTCATTTATTGATAAGATTTACTATAAATATTTTTTTAATTTTAAATAAGGTCAATTCTTATTTTACTTTTGTAAATATTTTTTTATTGTTATAAATTTATTTTATGAGTATAATATTGTTAATTTATAAATAAACTTGTTAACTGTTTTTAAAATGTGATTTATCTGCATGTTGTTTATTTGATTTTTCATTCTAGGTGCATGATCCACAGAAATTAATGTTTATTTAAAAGTTTATTATATTATTTATGTTTTATTGCTAAACTTCAATCATTAAATAAATTTAATGTCGAGAGTGCTTAAGTTATTTTAGTTGCTTGTTGTTGTATATTATTTTGTAATAGTAGTTAGAGATGTAGAATCTCTCATCATATTTAATTACAGTGTCAATTAATTAATTCATTTTGTTATTAGTTCATTAGGAATGAACTTGAGATTATTATTATTATTATTTTGGAGAATTGTACATTTTCTCTTGTAAGAAATTATTAGTTAATGTTAAATGTCCAATTATTATTTTTTATTAAAGGAATATTAATTAATTTAGTGTTACTTCTGTAATAAATCTATAAATTATATTTTAGAATTATTATATGCATGTGTCTAAAGGCATGAAAGTACTATATGGTATTACTGTTATGTGAATTTGGTGGGGTAATATTTTTATACCATTGGGAATGTATCTTTTGGGATGTATCCTCAATGTTTAAGCCATTGTACCTTACTAAATGTCTCATGTTAAGAGTTTTATATTTGTATTTGTTATTTTAATTGCACCTTATTTTATTTATAATATTGATCTAGTTATAAATTAAATTTATTATTAAAATGAATGGATTGAATATTATAGTTGGAATCCTAATTATTTATTATAATATTTAATCTATTAAATTACTTATATTTAATTATTGAAATACATTATTTTATTAGATATTGTATCTTAGTAATAATTCTTGAACTAATCAGAACAGTATTATTTTGATAGTCATTGTTTATATAATCTGCAGTTTAATATTGTTATATCCTAATTAGCTGGATTTTTTTGTTCAGAGGATTTCTCATTTTGGTAAGGGCACAATATATATATATATATATATATATATATATATTGTGCCCTTACCAAAATGAGATATATATATATATATATATATTGTACTCTTCCTTATAGGAAACTCTGAACAAAAGAATCTGGCTAACTAGGATATAATAGTATACTAACTACAATTAAGTAGTGTAAATAATAACTAATAAGACAACTAACATTACTAAGATACATATTTAATAAAAACAATATTTTTAAATAATTTAAAATATAAAATTTAATGGATTAAATTATAATAAAACTTATATTTACAAAAAATAATTAGGATTCTATTTAATCCATTCATTTTACTAATAAATTCTACTTATAAGTAACTCAGTATTATAAATATAATAAGGTTCAATTAAGATAACAAGTACAGCTTTAAAACTCTTAACATAAGATGTTCAGTAAGGTACACTGGCTTAAATACTAGGGATGCATCCTTAAAGATACATTGCCAATGGCAAAAGAATATTACCTACTAAATTCACATAACAGAAATATTACATAATACTCTCACATCTGAGACACACATATAATAATCCTAAAATATGATTTATAAACTTATTGCAGAAATAACCATAAACTTATTACAGAAATAACAATAAAAAATACTTAATATCCTTTTAATAAAAATACTAATTGGGCAATTAACATTAACTAATAATTTCTCACTAATCATCTTTCAATAGAAAATTTACAATTGTCCAAAATAATCTTAATAATTTCAGGTTCATTTCTAACAAACTAATAACAAAATGAATGAATGAATTAACATCCTGTAGTTTAAATATGGTGAGGAATTTTACATGACATCTAACTATTATTACAAAATAATAACAATACACAACTAAAATAACTTAAGGACACTCAACATCAAATCTATTTAATGATTAAAGTTTAGCAATAAATAATATAATAAGATTTTAATTAAATATTGTACAATCTTTCTTTGTTTAATGTAGCATTCTGGAAAATATAATGTATTTGAATATTGTGATAATATCAAGTATATCTCTCATTGGTGTTGTATCAATTTAAAATAATTACGAATGATCATATCTTCTATGATGATGATAATAATAATAATAATGTTTTGTTACTCAATCAGAATATAATAGAAATAATATTTATGTAATCTTTATGGATCATGTGCCAAATAAGTAATATTTCAAATTATAAATTTCTGTCGATCATGCATGTAGAATGGAAAATCAAATAATCAACACAGATAAATCACAACTCTACTAGGATATAAGTTTCAAAACAGTTAACAAGATTATTTATAATTAAACAATATTATATTATTACAATAAATTTATAAGATAATATAAAAAAATATATATTTACAAATGTAAAATAATAATTGACATTATTTAACATTAAAAAAAATATTTACAGTAAATCTTACCAAAAAATACAAGAAATAAAATAATATAGCATTCACTCAGGCCATTTCAAATAATTATAAAAACTTACAACAGTAATGATAATATATTATCCTCATTCAGTAAAAATAATATTCCATTATTTTGTGTTGGGAACAGTTACAATAAATTTCCCAATTTCTCAGAAAAACTTAATACTACACTTATACTATTAGAAAATATATTTCTTATGATGTAGTGCACCATTATTAGTTTATATTCAAAATACACTTTTTAAAATTCAACAAATAAAATATTTAAAAAAAAAAAATTATTAAAGACTTTCTTTCCACTTTAGCAAAGATCATTCTGATATTTGAATATCAGAAAATTTTAAATAAATAATATAAATACTCCATCTATGAAAATTAACTATTTATGCAAAATACTCAAGAGATAATTTCATAAATTTTTGTAACATTAATGGTTTTGAATTATTTATAATAAAATTTAACAGCTATCCATAAATTATACTGCTTGATATTTATACTCTTACACTCATCATATCATCCAAATCATTTTCATTATTCTCACATTCATTCTCTCTTATGTTATATACTATGACAATTGTCAATCCTCTCAATATCATTTGCGAAAGAAATTTTCTATATACTCCATCTTGCCCTCTCACAAAATTTTCAACTTTAAACAGTTTATCCATTATTTTACCAACTTAAAAAACTATTCTCTAAAATGATTCCTGTGGTGATAGACATCAATTAAAGTGTAGGGAATGGATTAATTATAAGAATGACTTAAATGAATAAGATAATATCATCATGGATACAGTGCAAAATTATAATAATAGGTCCATATTCACCAGGAACCTAAGATTCAAGTCATGGATCTGTTATAGCACTTATTGACAACAAGTAAATGTATCTCATCCTTAGAAAAAGATATACAGCCCTATGTTATCTGTATATTTTAATAACTTTAAAGTATAAAAATGTAGTTCACATAAAACTAATTTCAATATATCCTTAACACCTATAATTTCATATGAATATTACTTTTCCAACTATAATCCTTTATCTTCCACACTGAATAACTCATTTAATATTGTAAAATATACAAACCACATTCTAAAATAATTTTCAAAATAACAATATTAAAAGAAACAACAAAGACCTAAATTCATTTCAAGATGTTTTTTTAAGTTTTCAAGCACAAATGATCTTGATAAAAACATACATCAGTACTATGCATCTCTTTATTCATTACTATATAATTTAGAGATCAGTATTATGTCTTTCTCTATATTTCAACAGATAACATTCATGAAAAATAACATATCAATAATGTAATGATACTATATAATGTACACATATTCAAGCATTCATATTAAATAAATATTTTAAATATCCTTGGATGTTTCAAGACATTTATCTGCATTTATCAATTCTTTTATAAAAATACACACAATGATAATTTTATCAACAGTTCAATTAATTGTTTAATATTATATTCAAGCTTTATGAAATACTAATTTAAAATAGTAATTAAGATGTATCATTTTAAAAAAAAATTATCAACAAAATGTAGTATAAATAAAAAAAAAAATTACCAGTGATCTCAATGACTATGAAGATCATTTACGGTGATCTGCTTCTTGTACCATACATTCAAAAAAACCAATTATTATTGCAAATTACCTTGTTCAGAAAATTACTTTCTGAATACCCATTTTTTATTTAACATACTAATAATAAGTAATATTTACTAAGGCAATAAACCTAAAGCATGTGTGGTTGAAAATGTGATGGTAGAGACCTCTACAGGTCTTAACCACAAGCTTACACATTGAAAGAAAAGAGGGGGACCCTTTTTTACTTCAACCTATTTTCTATATAAATAGGTGAAGCTAAAGTGGTTAGATCTGAGAGTGTGAAGCTATTCAATACTTCACTGATTACATCCACAATTTCTATTATACATTAGTATTCACAAAATCTTTTGATTTATAATGAGTCAATGGAAAGATCTTATGGTTAGAATAATAATAATAAACTAAAAATTAGCCTTTCAAGCTAATGTACTTGTGCTTTTTATGAATGTTAATAAATGAATACTTTCATTTCCAACACAAGATAAAGTCTTTGCGAATGAATAAATGAATCCACTTATTCATTTAAATAATAATAATAATAATAATAATAATAATAATAATAATAATAATAATAATAATAATAATAATAATAATAATAATAATAATAATAATAATAATAATAATAATAAATATTAATAAATAATAAATTTAAGATTAAATTTAAAATATAATAAAACAGATTAATTTTAAAATAAAAAAATTACAATATTCTAAATATTAATGTTAGACTTAATATAAAACATGATAAAGTTTTAAAGTTACAAAAAGATTTTTTTCTCTCCTGCTAGTAAAATGAATATATGTCAGGAATCTTCCCCCATTGCCTAGTTATGGGAGGAAAGCTTTATGCACAATCATACTCTTGTCTTAGCACCATTTAAAGAAATATAAAAATAATAATATAAAATCTAGTAAAATCCAAGAAGAATATTAACCATCCTGAAAAGATAACATGTTTATTTCAGTCTTTTTTAAAAAAAATTATCCAGGCATGTAATATTTTCATAGAATAATAATTCAAGGAAGTATTTTGTGTGAAGATATGTGTTTTTCTTTGTGTGTACTCTCCATTAATTTCAGCCAGTGTATATACCAGATATATTACAATAAATATAAGTAATAAATATAAGTAATATTGCATAACATAAATTGTTTGTTTAATACATTTATTAGCAGACTCATTTTTACAATCTAAAAGTAAATACTTATTTATAATATTTGATATTTTATCTTTTAAAGGTGTATCTTTCAACTTTTCCTGGTAAATGACAGCTATATTATTCAAAGCATTTATTAAGTGATATAATTTTAATCTTTTAAAAACTCATTATAAGTCATTTATAATAGATAAATTATTTTAGAGTATATAACTTATTTATTGATTTCATCAATAACAAGTCATTTTAAAAGCATTAGAGACATTTAAAAGTCATCTTTTTCAATCTGTGATTAATTATATCATTCTTAAATGTAAGTCCATTTAGATAACTTTAAAGACCAATTAAATGTAACTCATTGTTATCAATTATATAATAAACAGTCATTCTATGATATCATAAAATAAAATATTTTAAATTCAGTTTTTAAGTTTAGAGGCAGAGTTTAACTTTCTTTTCTTTCAAATTTAATACTTTGATAATGATTTTTAATAAATATACGATTCCTCTTAATTGACTTTAATAAATTATTTTCATTGTAATATGATAAAGTTATTGCATATAAATGTTTATTCATCCAGGCATACTATTCATAAAAATTCCAAAGTTTTTTACATAAATCTCCAGTCTTGGTATAGTATATTCCTTGGGATTTGGTGTCCATTGCCACAATGTTTAAGTAAATACTATTGCATTCTGTAGAATTGTTGTGTTCCTAAGCTAAGTTTCAAGAAGAATAATCTGATAGTAAAATTTGGTGTTTTAGTGAACCATTATTTAAATAGTTATTCCAATTATATTTTTAAAACACTATTAAATATAAATAATAATAATTTAAAAGAAATTACTACTGTTACAATATAAAAAAATAATAATAAATTTCAAACTAAATTTCACTTTAAAATCTAAATTACTGTCTTATTCAGAATTTGAATCTGTCTTTATCTGAAAATTACTTAATCATTGTCTAGACTGACTTCAACATCTCTTTTTATACTAACCTTAATCCAATGATTTCATTAGTCAATACTGCTTGTAAAAATCTGCTAATTTACAAAACTACATCAATATCACATTTAAAATTAAGTTTTAAAACTATGAGTCATCAATATTAAATATTATTAAATTATTCAATACTTTAAATATTTTTTTATCTAAAAAATTAAATATTCTTGTTAAAATTTTTTTAAATATTTTAATGACCTAAAATTAATTTAAAAATAAAATATTACACTCAAATAATACAATAATAATGTTAATTATTACTTTTAAAATATTATCTCTAGACTTTATATTTGTTACGCTTTATTATGTATCAAATTTTTGTTAGCAAGTTAAAATTAAAGCATTCTTTCCCTAACTTTTGATCTGAATAGATCCTACAAATTTCAGAGCCATATGTAATAATTAAAATGATAAGGATAGAAAATTAAGACTTTAGTATAACTTGCAAACTTAAAACACCAATTGCATTAATGTAAAGTATAACCCAATAATTGACTACCAATTATAACTGAAAAAATGAAAATCTTAATAAAAATGAAAATAAAGACAATGCTAACATACGAATACTGTCTCATAAATAATCATATGCTCTCATTGAATAAACCAATTATAATAGGATAAAATACCTAATAGCAGTAAAATACTTTATTATGTTATGGTTTATGTACATTAGTCTATCATTAATAAAATAGATATAAAATTTTCTTTTTTAAAATTTTATAAATTTACAATATTAAATATATAATGGAATAAAGTGTCTACCATACAAAACTTTAATAAAGTATAACACACATGGTCAATTCATTTAACATACCTCACCACTTACTTCAACTTATAATAATATAAAATGAAAGTCAATACCTAAAATAATTTTACAATTTACAATATGCAATCATGACAACATAAAATAAATAAAAGATTCTTATTTATCACTTATACAAATACAATTATAAATTTATTTAACACACCTTGATTACATAAGTAATATTTACTAAGGCAATAAACCTAAATGTGCACAAGCTTGTGGTTAAGACTTGTAAAAGTCCCTACCTTCACATTTTCAAGCACACATGCTTTAGGTTTATTGCCTTAGTAAATATTACAAATACAATTAGCATATCACAATGTATTATCCTTCAAATTAATAAATTCCAAGTTATTAAACTTTAAATTATACTTACTTTAATATGTATAATATTATTAACACTATATTATAATCAAATGATAATATTAAACACTTAATATTTAAATTAAATGTACAATCTGTACTAATAAGCTTTTAAATATAAATAAAGTAAATCATTTTATTTAATGTGATTCAAATACCTATTTCAATGTATGCAATTATCAATTTTATAATATCATAAGATTTCCATTTTCCTAACTAAATATTAAGTTACTATAACATGCATCCAATAAATAATAATTTAAAGGAATATGCAGACATCTGATTATAATCTCCTTTGTTTGTCCTAAATAATTAATATATTTTTATACTTTATAAATTATTGAACTAGCTCATATATAAGTTTTTATCCAAAAATCATTATTGCTTAAAATTATTAAAATAATTATGGTGATTTTCTAATTAATCATTAAACATCTACCAATACCAAATTAATTAATTTATTATTATATAAAATGTATATCTAACTCAAATGATAATATACTTGATTTACTATAAAGAAAATAATACATAAGAATACATACACTGACCAATCCAATTGTTTAATTCCCAGACTATTTTATGATTATTTATTATAAACTATATTATATAAATTAATATATGATCACCATCTATCAAAATTTTATTTGCCAATAAGTTTGCATTGTTAATTGAATGACAACTAAAGTTTATTTATTTAAATGAATTTTAAATTTATTAACAATAAATATTAAAAAAAAAAGACAAATAAACAATACACATTTATGACATACATTCTAATTAAATATTATGAAATATATTCTTCATCTAAATGAATATTAATAAGATACATGGTTATATAGTGATTTTTATTGTAGAAAAAATATTTATATAGTGAAAATTCACTTATATAATATTTAATATATGATATAAAATTTGCTGGAGACATACAGTATTTGAAATACAAGAAAACTAATGACACTTCTATAATCTTCATAACA
This sequence comes from Epiperipatus broadwayi, assembly GCA_028023455.1. NCBI lineage: Eukaryota > Metazoa > Onychophora > Udeonychophora > Euonychophora > Peripatidae > Epiperipatus > Epiperipatus broadwayi. Next base: position 331,189 of record JAQFVV010012921.1, read on the forward strand.
AAGTAATTAATTAAGATAAAATGTAATAATCATAAGTTTATTTATTCTTTCACCTTATTTTTCAAATCAAATATCCATGAGTAAACGTTACAATACAATTCTTTCAGTTTTTCAATACTTAGGACATGTATACCCCCCAAAAGTAATTTTCATTCAATGAATAAATGTATAATATTCAAATTAAAGGTTTAATCATTAAAATTTGGAATATAAATTTAAACTAAATTTAACTCCCTTTTATTTCTCATATATATACAACAATTAACTAACTTACGATATAGTAATTGACGATATTTAAAAATATTATACACATAAATACATACATGAAATAATATTAATATATGATCTGGTCACCGTCCTCCTGTATGGCACTTCAAATTAACACAATAGTTGCAATGGCTATACCATGAGCTATAATTTAATGACATTCACTAATCCAACCAAAGTAAAAGTAAGAATACATTCATTTACCAATCCAATAGTTTATTTCCCAGATTATTTTATCATAATTTATTATAAACTATATATTGGGTATATGAGCACAGACTTTCACATGAACCACCACTCTCCACTTTATCTCATAACACTGATACACTTGAACACATATATGTTGAAAAGATATATAATCACTAATTTATGTATTTCATGCTCAACCAGCAATCATCACTTGGTCCAAATTATCATCTCTACACATACATATATTAAATGCTCAAATATATATTAAGATAGCCAATCTTCATACTTTAATGGACAGGCTTCACTTCACTCCAGACTCCAACTCTTCAACCATCCATCTAATTGAAAATCTGATGATGTCCTCTACATGTGGAGTCAGATTGACTTTAGGTCAATGTAGGTGTGACAAGAATTTCAGCCTCAGGATGACCTTTGAGCATTTCATCATCAGATTTTCAATTGGATGGATGGTTGACGAGTTGGAGTGTGGAGTGAATTGAAGCCTGTCCATTAAATTATGAAGATTGAATATATATATATATCTGAGTAATTATTGCATATATTTGTAGAGATGATAATCTGGACCAACCGATGATTGCTGGATTAGCTTGAAATACAAATATTGGTGATTATCTATTTTTTCGACATATATATGTTTAAGTGCATCAGTGTCATGAGACATAGTGGAAAGTTGTGGGTCATGTAAAAGTCTGTGCTCATATACCTTATATATTACATATATTGATACAGGTATATAGTAAGCCTCTATTTCAGTTATAAACTATATGATATAAGTCAATATATGACCACTATCTACCAAAATTTTATTAGCTAATAGCTTTGCATTATTAATTGAATGACAACTAAAGCAAGTTTATTTATTTAAATGAGTTTAAAAATTATTAACAATAGATATTAAAAAATAATAATGAAAAATAAGCAATATACATTTATGATATACACTCTAATTAAATATTGTGAAATATATTCCTCATCTAAATGTATATTAATAAAATAAGTGTTTATACAGTGAAAATTAATCTATATAATATTTAATATATGATATAAAATTTATGTGAAATGAAAACGTTGCTGTACACATACATTGTTTGAAATACAAGAAAGTTAATGACGCTTCTATTATCTTCATAACAAAGTAATTAATTAAGATAAAATGTAATAGTCGTAAGTGTATTTATTCATTCACTTAATTTTTCAAATAAAATATCAATGATTAATTGTTACAATACAATTATTTCAGATTTTCAATACTTAGAAGATCTATATCCAAAGGTAATTTGCAGTCAATGTATAATTTCAAATTAAACTTTTAATCATTAAAATTTAGGATTTAAATTTAAATTTAAACTAAATTTAATTTCCTTTAATTTCAAATATATAAACAAACAGTTAACTGACTTAAGATGCAATAATAAATAATATTTATAAATATTATACAACTAAATATATAAATGAAATACATATTAACATACAACCTCCTCACCGTCCTCTTATATGGCGCTTCAAAGTAATACAATAGTTTCAATGTCTATTGCATCAGCTATAATTTAATGACAAGCACTACCCCAAACAAAGTAAAAGTATCATAAATAATTATTCAAGACAATGCATATTTGTTATATTCTAATATTCTCCAAGTATTAAATTTTTATCCTTCATTTAGCAAATATTAAATATTGTAATATCATTATGAATAAACAAATGCCAGTTTCCCTTTATGACAATATGATGTAAAATTAAAATGATTTAAATCCTATGGAAAAGCACTCCATTGATATTATAAAATTATATTTGCAGATGAGAACAATTCTTATATACAGCAGTATGTTGTTAGCTTCTATATTTCATTATTAAAACATTTGTTTACACGTGACAACCATTTTTGTATAGAAATATCAAATCAAATTTTGAGTGCTATAAATTACTTTTTTTTAACAAGTTTTTGGTAGCTTTCTGGACAAATATAATCCCTTGTATGTGTCATCATTTTTGTTATCAACAAATACTTTTAGAATAAATAAAAATATATATATAAAATAACATAGAAGTTTCATAGAAGTTTGCTTCTATGAAAGTCAGAACAACTGAAAGCAAATTTGAATCATTCAGTCTTATTTATAACTTCTTACAATTAATGCCTTTAGAACTAAGATTACACTCTATTCACTCTTATACCAAAATTACCTTGTGTTTCACATATAAAATTTCTTTTACAACAATAATAATAAGATAAAAAAATATTTTATAATCATTACATGTAACAAATAAACATAACAACAGACACACCTAACATAGTAACTATTTGTGTATATTGTTTATAATCTATTACTTATGAATGCAATAAATAAAATGCATATAATAAAGAAACAATAATAATTTTATCAAAGTCATAAACTTTATTACTTGCATGTGCATTTTAAATGAATAAAATTAATCTATAATTTTATGATATAATAATAATGCATAACTTGCTTTAATATGTTGTTGTTATAGCAACCTATTTCAATGCTCTTAGACTAATATGTTAACTATTAAAACTAATTTTAAAAAATTGTGCTTGACATTCCATCACATACTAAAACTACACCAAATTTTGTTTGGCACAATGTATATTAACCTATGTGCTATTATTAAAAAGAAATGATGTTTTATTTTTGCTTTGATATATGAGGTAATTTTACTTTGAAAATATCTTTTTTCTTAAGCATAATGAGAATTTTTTATATATATATTAATAATGTTTCAGTAACAATCTTTCATAAATTTTTTTTTTTTTTCCATTAATATTCCATGGTCACTATTAATCCAAAACAATCATTATCGCTAAAGAATTTGAAAATCAAGAGTAAATTAATAATAGTCAATATGTAAAAATAAAATTAAAAAGTTGTATAGAAAAATTTAAAAAGCCTAATCTCAGTTGAAATATTAAAAAAATAAACTTGACTGGATCTCTTATAGTGTCCCCTCCCCTAAATATGGGTAAAAAAAATAATGATAATTAAAAAAAGAAATGTGAGATGAATATAAGTTGAAAAAATGGCATCAGCAAGAGAAAAGATAAAACATATAAAAAAACTCAAAGAAATGAATGTAGCAGCAAAATTTATAAAATAATCAATGTCCTGTTAACTGTGATTTCTTTTTCCACTCTTTCCAAATATTTTTCTCTGATCTTTCTTTTTACAGCCTTCAGCTTCTTTCAAGGACATATTTATAGGTAAATGTTAAAATTGTTTTTCTTACAATACTAATCAAAAGTCATTAACATCAAATTTTAAAGTAGTAAATCTAAAATAATTAAAATAAAATGAATTTTATAAAAAATATTTGAAAAGCATTTCTTTCAAAATTGGTCCATTAATTCCAATATATAAATTATATTTTACATATTCATTTTATTTATAAATTTTGGTTTACTATTACCAAAAATATTACATTTACCTATATTTCAAGAATATTCTATCGTCATTTTTGAAGTCTATCTCTTTATATAAATACTTTCAATTGAATTGAAAAGATATAATCAAAATATGGATATATATATATATAAAATCATTAAAATCAGTCACTTAGACAATCCCAATATTAATAATAATCAATGAAATCAAACTTTTATCAAGGCAAACTTCTATAGATAAGTGTAACCTGTTCTGAATGCAGAATAATAGTCAATTATAACATTACAAACTACAATTATAATTTTCAAATTGCTCTCAAAGTGTTACTTAAATAATAATTGTAATATTGGTCATGGTTAAATGGGTTTATAAGTAATCAATAAAATCAATCAACACTTAGACAATCCCAATATTAATAATAATTGTGGATGTAATAAGAGAATTGCAATGAGGGATAATGGATATTATTATCATTACTATTATTATTATGTTTATGCTTTCATATGGTCTTGCAAATTTTGTTTCTTAATTTTGCTTTTGTATCATTACTTGAAAAGAAGAAAATGCATTTTAAAGTCTACTTGATTATCAAGATGCACCATTAAAAAAAGTTCAACTGCCTGGAGTTTTGCTACACTCTTTAAAGTTTTTTTGCCAGATTACATAAATCGGAGTTCATTAATGCAAAGATGTTTGTGTAAAAAAATCATAATAAACAAATATCTTTCTATATTCCTGGGGAGAAAAGGATTAACATTCCAATTTTAAATCCATTTCTGAGAATTCTTGGTTAATTCCATCGGGTTTTTTTTAATTATTATTTTTCAGAAATAAATACTTAACTGCCAATTGAAGCAACATCAGATCTGAACATTCTGGCAAGACCATATTTAGCCAACCAAACAATGGTAATCCAAGCATGATGATGATTATAGACTTTTTGAAACTACTACTATTATTATTGTTGTTGTTGTTATTATTATCATTATTATTTTAATAAAAGAAAAAATAAGAAAAATGTCAAACCAATTATAATTGATATATATATATATTATTTTGTTGTATATATTTTTTGATTTATTTAGCATTTCTCCATCAAAACACTGTGAATTAAAAAACAGGTATTAAATTTATAATTAAATCATATGTGATTCATAACACACACATACTTATTATATAGTATAGATATGTTAATTCAAATTGTATATTTAGATAAAGACAATTTCGATTGTTAAATTCTTTTCATTATTATTAATATATGTGTTTTCTGTTACAAATGACTTATGATAATTCATTTTGAAATATGTTCAAAGGTGAATTCACTTTGTAATATTTTTATTTTTTTTATTTGAGTGAAAGTCACATATATATTCAGTATTCTAGAGACTTAGAAAAAGTTATTTTCAAATGTGTATTAAGAAATAGTAGTTCTTAGAATCATTGCAGTATTGTTTATTAGATTCCTATTAACGATGCTTAAGTATTAATATAGGGTATATGAGCACAGACTTTCAGATGACCCATCACTCTCCACTCTATCTAATAACACTGATACACTCAAGCACATATATTCTGAAAAGATAAATAGTCACCAATATACGTATTTCATGCTAAACCAGCAATCATCAGTTAGTCCAGATTATCATCTCCCACACATATATACTATAAGTGCTCATATATATATATTAAGATAGACAATATTTATACTTTAATGGACAGGCTCCAATCTACTACACACTCCAACTCTTCAACCATCCATCCAATTAAAAATCTGATGATGGAATCCTCGAAGGCCACCCTAAGGCTGAGATTCTTGTCACACCCATGTTGACCTAAGGTCAATCTGAACCCCACATGTACAGGACATAATCCATTTAATACATATGCAAGGATGGACAGACATCTTTACAATGTAATAACTGAAACACAGGCTTATTATATATCTATGTCTATATATGTAATATAGGGTATATGAGCACAGACTTTCAGATGACCCATCACTCTCCACTCTATCTAATAACACTGATACACTCAAGTGTATATATGCTGACTATTTATCTTTTCAGCATATATGTGCTTGAGTATATCCGTGTTATTACATAGAGTGGAGAGTGATGGGTCATCTGAAAGTCTGTGCTCATATACCCTATATTACATATATAGACACAGTTCAGTTGATGCTTAAGTATTGTATAAATATTTATAGTAATGTTCTTGTATTTGAGATATTTTGCTATTGAAGAAAATGCATAGTTGGAGTTAGTTATTTATAAAAATGTCGTTTAAGGAGCATATATATATATATATATATATATATATATATATATATATATATATATATCTTAGATTAAAAATAATTTTGTAAAGTTGAAGAGATAATGATTATTCACCAAAGAATACATCTCCCATCACTTTGAATTATTTAATCATTAATAAACTAAGATACTATGTGTTATTTAGTTATACAATCGAGATGATTTTTATATATTCAGAAGATATAATAGATATAGGAGGTGCTTGTTCTTTATTAGTATATAATTCTTGATAGAAGTCTTCTACCAATTTCATGATATCATCTCTCTTTTTAATAATAATTCCATCTTTTTTTCTTATTGCAGACATAAAAGTCCTACCAATACCAAAATGTTGTTTTACACTCTTGAGACTTTATTCTCTTCTATAGCTTTCCTTGCTAGTTCACAGTTATACTTTCTTATATCATTTTCAATTCTTTCTGGAAGTGAGATATGCAATTAAATTTATGAAGAAAAAAAAGCTCCAGGTAATGATGAAATTATAATTGATATATTAAAAGAAACAGGTGAAGAAATAGAATTTTTTTTAGCAAAGTTATATACCAAATGTCTAAATGATAAAGATGGACCATATGATTGGAAGAATGCAGTATTAATATTAATATTTTAAAAAGGTGATAAAAATATTAGAAATTACAGACCTATCAGCTTTTATCAGTTCTATACAAAATTTTTACCAAGAAAATTACAACTCGTCTACAGCGAATATTGTATTTCTATCAACGAAAGAACAAGCTGGACTTAAAAGTGGTTTTGGTACAGTATATTATATCCAGGTATTGAAAGAAGTTATAGAAAGGACAAATGAATATGAGTTGCCATTATGCTTTGGATTTGTAGATTATAAAAAGGCCTTTGATCATCAAAATATAGATCCAGGATATTGTCATATTTTGAAGAATATTTATAAAAAAGCAACAGCAACAATTAGATTACATAATGATACCAGAAAATTCAACATTGAGAAGGGGGTAAGACAGGGTGACTCCATATCTCCAAAACTTTTACAGCAGTGCTGCAAGAAGTATTTTGTGAATTAAAATGAGAAGCTAAAGGAGTGACAGTAAATGAAGATTATTTAAGTCATTTTCCAAATTATGTAGTTGTTTTTGCAAATAATGCTTTAGAACTGTAGGAAATGTTCCAGGAGTTATCAGATGAATGTAGGAAAGTAGAACTATAGATAAATGTTAAAAAGACTAAAATAATGTTCAATGGATTTTTTCAAAATATAAAATTAAAGATTGATTATAATGAGTTGGAAAAAGTTAACAGCTAAAAATACTTTCACTAGATTATTAATACACATAGCAACATAATGGATGAAATTAATCATAAAATTAAACTTGATTGGAGTGATTTTGGTAGAAATAACTTGATCCTAAAAGGAAATATACCTATGTGTTTGAAAAGAAAGGTTTTTAATAAATGTGTTTTACAAGTTCTTACTTATGGATCTGAGACTTGGACACTTAATAAAGGAGCAATACAGAGATTTCAGACCAATCAAAGAAGTATGGAGAGATGCATATTAGGAGTAACTAGAAAAGATCAAAAATGCAATATATGGTTAAGAGAAAAATAGGTGTTACTGACCTCATAGAAAAAATTAGAAAACTGAAATGGAGTTGAGCTGGACATATTGCTAGAAAAGATGATAATAGATGGACAATTGAAATCTTAAGCTGTATTCCAAGAAATTGTAAAAGACCCAGAAAGATACCACATATGATATGGATGGATAAAATAAGTGAGTGTGAAAGGGTAATATGGAGAAGAAAAGCTAAAGATCAGAGAAGATTGATTGAACTTGGAGATACCTCCATTTTTCTGTGGATTGATAATGGTTGATGTTGATGATGATATATTATTCAAATATAAGGTTCATAAATTAACTAGAAATCCTTTGTGATGAAATGGCTATTACTGTTATTGTCATACTTAAATATACCTGGGTTTCATTTTATGCAGTAGATAGGTTCCTCAGAAAATGCACCCAAAAGAAATCACACAAAAATAGACTTAACTTACCTTGAGAAATGGGGGATAGGTTCTGTCATTTTCAGAAATCGCATAAAAGCAAAGCAACAAGAAAAAATTACTTTAAAATTCGGATTAAAAAAATAAGGAAACAAAGTATGATTAATAAAAAATTTCAAATATTTGAAAAAAATTAATACAAGACAAACTTTTTTTTATTAATTATAGTATTTAATTTTACATTTTTCAAAAATATTTTAATCATTATCACTATTTGACAATATGCATTCATTTGTGAACTGGTAAGAAATCAGATTCGTGATGTGCTGTACTACTAGTGCCACTTTCAGTCTTGTGCTGTGCTAATGGTTTTCTATTTCTATATTAAAAAAAAAGAGTTCACAATCAAAACAAAAAGATTATACATTATCATTAGAAAAATTATTTTCAGTTTACAAAATCAATAAAATCTTCCTTATTATTTATTTTAAAAATCTAAAAAAATATTTATTTCTGTTATATCTAACAAAATACGTTTTAAAAGTTTAAAATTTTTGAATATTTATTGCAAATTTTTATATGTAAGTATAAATTTATTATTATTATTTACTCATTAGTATAGTAGGCTATTTACATAGAAGCTAAGATTCTAAATACAGTTTCAGGTCATATTCACATTAGCTGCTATTATAATGTTATATTTTTGAAAAAGAAAACATATTTCAAGTCAAAATAAGTTATTAATAATTTAAATTTCTTAATATCTAATAAATATAGTGAAATGTAAAAAATATTAAGAAGAAACATGAATCGCATAACTTTAAAATCACATTAAAACAATTTGCATAAAATGAGACCCAGGTGTATACATAAATAAAATATTAACTAAATATTTTTTAAGAATTGTGATTATTTATCTTTTCAACAGATATATGTGTTCAAGTGAATCAGTGTTATGAGATAGAGTGGAGAGTGGTGGGTTGTGTGAAAGTCTGTGCTCATATACCCTACATAAGAATGATTTTATTTTTTTCTTTTAAAATTGCATCACATTTCTATATTTTGGGTCATATTATTATAATGCTTAATTTTTATCTCTTTATTCACTGTCCTCGAGAGTACTGAAGCACTATTTATATGTTTATTTGAATTTTAATGAATGACTACATTATTGAATATTTAAAGTTTAAGATATTAGAATAAATTATTTATGTTTATTTGTTATTCAAAATATAATCTAGATTCAATAAAATTTATGAATTATACTTATCAAGTAATTTGAGTCTCATTAATATATTTCTAATATTTAGTTTTGAAGTTAGAAATTTGCAACTTACAAATATTAAGCTGGAATTTATCCCATTCTTTATCAGTGAAATTTTGACTCATCTGTTTGTGCAGTACAATTGATAAGAGCTAGACTGATCTTCCATTTATACTAACTCTACAATATATATATATATATATTGTACCCTTACTTCTCGATATATAATACTAGCTCAATTGAATTATAATGCTCAGTTAAAATTTGCATGTTTATCTTTAATATACTTTTATATTATCATATTCTAATTATATTTATTATCAATTATCAAAATCAATATAATTTTTTATTATATACTAATTTAATAAGTATTCATTAAATCATGAGACTGCGAAGTAAAGTTACAAAGTAATAAGTAGATTTACATTGAGTCAATATCTTCCAAGACAATGTCTCAATGGCATAAGAATACAATTACCTCCTTATAATTCTATTACTACATCTATAGCATTCTTATGGCTTTTAAATAAAATAAACTATCTTTAATAATGATAAAATAAATCTCAACTTTTATTAAGGAAATAATTAAATAATCTCAGGCTCTTCTAATTATCTTAAAGTAATAATAACTCATGTAAATAAGTATGATAAGGGATTTTATATCAAACCTAAATACACCTAACTTATTCTAATAATAATATGCAATACTAATCTTAGGGTATATCTTAATCTTATCTATTTTATTATATTATCAATCACTAAAAATAAATAATCATATGTATGTCTTTTATTTTCATATAGCATCTTAATTTTGGAATAGATCAAAATCTTATAATTTAATAATCTGTGGCAATAATAATATTGTACTCTTATATTGTGCATTATAACCATTTTATGACCATTATAATATAATATGTTAATGTCAATCAATTCTTATAAATGATATCAAGGAAATATTGTGTTTATTTCTAATACTAATAATAAATTCATATTGTGCAAATATTATGTTTATTCAAATTATCTGCTGTCAAATACTGTGGTGCAAAATAATGAACTCGACACACTTTTAAAACAAATTAAATAAATTTATTTACATTAATTTTAATCAAGAATTTATTTACAATATTTACAGTTCAAATTAGAAAAACAAAGAAAAATAAAAATAAGAAAATAATAATACAAAATGTTTACACTGTTATTAACTCATACTCCTATTAAATAATCTATACATTTTTTTTAAAAATGTTGTATCAATAGCATTGAAGTATATTTCAAATTTAGACTTTAAATAAACATCAATGAACTTCAATTATTATACAGAAAAATTTATGTAAACAATCTTTATGTAGCATATGTAAACAATTAAACTTTACTAATTAAATTGCTACATCATTTAAGTATTATTGTTATCCATTTCATAATGTATTAACATGTGTTCACTTAATATCAGCACTACTTTAATAGCATATAATATATAAACTAATGTATCTTTGTAATGTAATAACAAAATAACTGATTATAATTTATATTTCATTTAATGTAATTCATGCTACATGTTTTATCAAATATGCATTACATATATGTATTGTTAAAATAATAATATTTAAATTATTCATCAATTTCAAATTCATAAAGTATTATATTAGATAAATTCTATGATTCTTTTCTATGTGAAATTATTCTTTCTTTATGTATTATTCTATTCCTTCTTAATAAATTTCTATCTACAAAACATTCTTTAAACTTATTTTCAAAATTTCCGGAAAAACAATCTTCAACTTTAAATAATACTAATTATCCAAACTATTTATACTTTATCATCTATATTCGGTAAATCTTCAATCCAAATATAAACTTATACATAAAACTTAACTTAATTTATCCAATAAAACAAAAATAAAATATAGACTTTAAAATCTCTTCCTAACTTGCAATAAAATAATTACTTATGAATAACAAATATAATTCTGATACTATAACATAAAACAATAATATTAAAATTTATCTATGAAAGAATCATATAATTATTTCTAAGTTCTTTTATGTTGATCGTATTTATATCATAAATTCAAATTTGCATATTTAAACAAAACTTCACTGCAATATAATGTGTGTATTTTTAAAAATATTTATACATTCATTCAAAAAACATAATATTTGGTTGATCTAAAGAAAACATATTAAATACATAAAAATTATTATTATTACCTTTTACCATCAATAATGATTTAATGTACAGTCCATCTTCCAATATTCTTCGGAATTACAGCTTCATAAAATAATTCACATTTACACTCACGATCATTCTTTAAAATATTCTGTGTTATATTAATTATAAAATAAACTTATGCAATTAATTATTATATTATTTTTAGTTATTATTTAAGAAATGTACCTATCTTATTTTTAATAGATTAATAATATTTAAATTTTATATTAGATAAATAAAATAGAATTCATATTACGTAACTCCAACGATGTCTTCTTTTTACCATAATAGTTCTTAAATCCTAGGTACACATTCACTAAAACACCATTTGTTTTCCGCCATCCGTGTTTTTAAAATTTATGATAAATAAAAATTCTTTTAAAATAAAATAAAAGTTAATTCTTCCATAAGAAACAAAATAAAATTAAAATAGTTTATAGGATTCTGATCTAGTTCTTTAAAGAATATTATTTAAAAGTTATTATTTTTCTCAAAAATTAGTATATAGTTTATAAAATTCTCATTAAATTATTTTGATTGACTTGGACGTCCATGTATTACTTGCGCATTTCTTAATAAAATATCCAGGTAAGAATAAGCTTCTTCATCTAAAAACGACCAGCGTTTAAATTATTTCAATATAATAATTTTTATTATATTAAGACTTTTAGCTAATTATATTTTCAATTTATTTGCCTTCCAAAATTATCAATATTCAGTCTTTTAAACATAAAGACTTAACAAGGCAAGTATTTATAAAAAACTACTTTTATTTCCAATATCTTTACTTAAGATATATATTTAAATTTATAGCTTGCAAAAATACTTTCTTCATAAGAAGTATTTTATTCTTTAAAATATCTATTTTCTAATAGTCAATAGCAATTAGCTTTTAAAATTATATACTGTCCAAAATATTACTTTTCTCCATCTCGTAATTTTCCGAACTAATCCAGCGTTTGTCATATTTCTAGGGTAAAATTTCCGATATATTTTCACTATATATGATGTTCCCATGACTATTTGCTTGTAAATTGAGCTTAATAGAGACGAATGATAGGAAAAAATTAAGTTAACACTGCATGTTTATCATTTAAAATTTCTATAACTTATTTACAAAGACACTCTTATAATTTTGAAAAAATGATTTTAAAAGCGTCTACAAAATTTACGTAGCTATTTTTTTAATAACACAATTAACTTGAAAATTCAATCACGAAGTCCTCTCCTAACAATTGAACTGAGCTTTTATACCGGAAGAAACTTCCCATTTGATTGGTAGATTAAACAATCAACTTGCTGGCTTATTTACATATTTACCAACAACACAAAATTAAAAATAAATAATGGCTTATTTAATATTTAATATTTATTACATTATTAAATTTCTAAAATAATCTTTATCATTTATTTAAATCTATTAAACATTTTTAAAATATACTCTTACTTGATTTTAATTTAACTTCATAAGACTATTTTAAATAAACTAAGTCTATTCTTATACGTTATATTTTTAAAACAATATTTTAAAATCAGATTTAATATTTTACATTGAATATCTTTATTTTTATCTCATGATAACTCACGTATTATTTATAAATTTTATAACATAATTTTTAAAATAGTTTTGCAACTTTACTAAATAACTTCCAAGCATGTGTGTGTATATCTAACTAACATCTGTTCTTTACAACACAAGAAACGCTTGTCATAGTCTAAAAATAAATTAACAATTGCATTTTTTTAAAATAAATATCTTTTAAAATAAATAAGACATTATAATAGATTTTAAAATAATTATTCGATATTATTAAAATCAAATATTAATCTTCTATTTAAGTATTTACAATAATTAAAATATTTATATTCTTTTATAATATTATTTTATCAACAATAAATATATGCATTTAATTTTACTTGTCTTTTAAACATTTTTAGCTTTAAATACCTATTTATTAAATAAATTAATGCAGTATTGATGATGGCCATTTTTCCCAACTATATATTATAATCATCATCATTTAAAATGTCTCTCTCAATATCTGCACAATTTCACATATCAAATACTCATAGATTGCTTTAATTAAACCCTTTGAAATATTACTATAAGCAAAATTAACATCACATATTCAAATATATCTTAAATTTAAAATTTTTAATAGATTAGCACAAAAATTAAATGGTGACCCATACAAAAGGGCACAATATATATATATATATATATATATATATATATATATATATATATATTGTGCCCTTTTCTATAGGTCAGTAATAGTCCATCTCAGTCAATTACTAAAAATTTTAAATTTTAGAATATGTTCTTTTAATATGGTAATCGTATTAAGTTAATTATATTATAAAGTACAATTTGAAGCTAAGAAAATACGTAGTATATAAAATTATAGCAAATCATTTAAAAGTAGTTAAGTAAAGCTTAAAATATTGTTGTATATAGTTGCAAAAGCTGGCCATATTAAATAACACAGCTATAAATAATTAAAAGTATATTTAAAAAGTTTGATTTTAATAGTCTGAAGCTTATAGTTAATGAATGTTATATTTAAATTTATAATCATACTTAATAGTCAAAATTAATATCGTACATTTTAAAAATAAACTTTATGATGGTGAAAATTGTATTTAATTTTATATTTTAAATTATTTTTCCAAATTTTTATAATTATATTATTAAATATAATAAGTGTATCAATTTTATAAATCTGGGCAGAGAAATAGATTAAAAATTGTCTGTCTAAATCTTATATTAATCATGTGACATGTATATTACATACTTTCACACACATGCTTGTTTGAATTAATAACAAAGTTTGAAATATTTTAAAAGTTATATTATAGAATTGGATGGAATTATTCCCTATCATAAAAGCAAATAATAATAAATATTAAGTTAACTATCGTATGTAATGTTTTAAATAATGTAATAAAGATGAATACAGTTAATAAAAAAAATTAAATATTTTGTTTAAATAAAACTAGATAAATTGAATATTAAGAATGGAATAAGTTATTAAAATTATTTTAAAATTTATTTTAAATGATTAAATAATTTTGATAAAGTAATAATTGATTTAAAAGTGATGTTTTAAATAATATTTTAAGTTCACTACATCATAATTTCTATTTTGAAATTCAATTCTGTAAAAAAATTGAAAATATGTAAATTTCTTCTCAAGCTAAAAGTAAGAATTAACCAATAGGATAAGGTATTCTTACAGACTATAAATATGAATTGCACGGGGGGTATCAGAGGAGATTAATAATGTATTGAAACCAGAGGAAGGTATATTAGCAGCTATCAAAGAGATAGTATTTTTTTTAATTTTTATTTTAGTCAATTTTAATACTTTCTTATAGTTTTATTTGCAAAAAAAAAAAAAAACTAATTGATATTTTAAAAGTATTTTGCAAAAGAGGGTTTAAAAAAATAATATTTGGGAACTTCGTGAAAATGATTTGCTAGTTTTTTAAAGTACTTACCAGGATTATTTTATCTGAAATTTGACCTAAACTTTGCAATGAAAAGATGGATATAGTGTAGAATAAAATGGATATATATTCTAATAATATAAAAGTGTTTTTGGAATATTTTGATACAGCTTTATTAATGCTTCACCGGAGAACTATTCTAGTGCATAAAAATTATAGTGTGGACATTATACTGATACAATGGAAATCTATTTGCCATCTAAAAAAAAAAATGGAGATGCATTATTATTTAGATAAGCTTATCCAAGATTTATTTTTAAAAATAGTAGTAAGACAATTATATCTTATGAATCGTTTTATATAATATTATATCCAAAGCAGTAAAATGTCATATCCTTTCTGAAGGTAACATTTAAAAAAAAAAAAAATTTAAGAATTAAAGAAAGAACCTAGGGGAATATGTTACAGAAGCGTTTTTTGATATTAAAACATCCAGTCTTAGAATTGTTTAAAATGTATTTAGAAAAGATTTGTTTAAAAGTACTTGAAGTTTTTTTTTTAAAGTGATTTATATAAAAATACCAAACGAAAGTTTAAATTTATTAAGGATGGAAACTTATATAAAAAAAGTGAACACATAGTTGAATAAAAAATGGATCCATGGAAATATTGTAAAAAAAAGTTTACCAAATATTTTTAAAGTTAAACTAGATGGAGTGATGCATCAGATATGCCGGCAGAGAATATTGAAGAAATTTCACGGGATTAATTAATATTATGATTTAATAATTACTGTCCTAAATACTAAAACCAAGGATTATTTTCTATAAATTTTACTAAATGGATTAATATTTATTTTTATTTTTAAACTTTAATGCGCTTGGAGGAGAAGATTTTAAAACTCTAGAGAAAATAATAAACATTTTGGACTTATCAGGAACTATTGTCAAGAAAATATGTAATTATAGTTTTGATTCCTTTTATTTATTAACCTAGTTTAAATCTAAATTTTTTTATAAGATTAGGAAACATAAAACATTAATTTGTTGATGATATAAAATTTTATAACGGAATAATCTAATAATTTAGATAAGAATATATTTTAAAATAAAGTGTATGGATGTATATTTCTTTATGTTTGCAATGATCGATATCTAGTGGATGAAGAAGCCTACTGAATATGATGACCAGATAAAGGTTATTTTGGTAATAATAATGACTATTAATAATTTATAATATATATTTTTGTTTTCTTTAGATCATCTATGAATCATAAGAATGAAGTATAAAAGTTTTTTTTTTAATTATATGTAACGCATTTTATACAACTTTTTGGAAAAACATTATGATATAGGATTGATTTGGAAATATGCATACGACAATTTTATATTAATGATATAATCCAACATAATAACAAATAATTATGTGATTCTTTTAAAATTTTCATGTTAGGATATTCAAATATTGTCTGATTAGATTGTATATGATTAAGCATACAGAATGATGAAGTAGACAAACTTTTCTTGTAGAACAGTGAAATTGTTTAATTATCAATGAATTTTATTTATTGTTTTGTAAATGCAGATAGTTATTTATCGATATAAGATGTGGAAAATCTTGAGAAATAATGTTGAGATAGTGGCTTGGAAGTACTTAGTGAACAGGAAACTAAGATGATGTTTTTAAGAAATAGGATATGATAAGGAATAGAAATAATACTTAGTCTTTATGTGGATATCAGCATAGTTAACAAAGCCCTATGACTGGTACACATTTTATTTGGACAGTGTTTTATGTTTCTTTAAATATTTGATGTTCTAATAAAGCTGAAGAAATAGCTTTAACATCGTTCATGTATTAGAGGTTATTAGACAGGTAAAGGTCATACCTCTTTCTTGTTAATGCACTGTGCCATGTTTTGAGATATATTATGAGTGATACTCTAGCTTTCTTCCTTAAATCCTATACATCTGTTTCGCTATCTTTATTTCATGTAACTGCATCATTCAGTAAAAAAATTTGAAAAGAAATGATAAATAATTTAGAACTTAGGTTATGCTATCGTTTTGTATAAGATCGGTTTATTTGCTCAGAAGGAATAGAATTTTATAACTTGAAATTGAAGGTCCAATAAATCCTAAAGGAAATGAAAGAATCATAGAATATATTTTTGAATTTATTTTGGAAATAAAATATAAATTTTTTAGAATAGAGTGTCTAAAACAAAGATATTTTCTTTAAAATGTTAATAACTTTTGAATACTTATTATGTCTTTTGGAAAAATAAGTATTGCATATTTTTAAAATACAATAGTACAAAGTAAATGTTATAGAGAATAGGCATGATATAATTTTATTTATTGAATAATAGGAATATGTCGATGATTACACTTATATCATTTAAAGTAAGGCTAAATGGGAATATATTATGCTTAGTAAACATCGTGTAATAAATGATATTCACTAAAATCTAGTACTGAATTTTGGATGAATATTTTATGTAACATCTTTGAATTTGCAAGATGAAATTTTTTTTAATATTTTGAGAAATCCATACTCATTATAAAGTTAATTTTGTTTTCTGTAGAATGTTTTCCTATGAATGTTTTAAAAATAAGATAGTTTAATAATATTAAGGATGAAATATTTTGCTAATAAAATAAGTAAATATATTTGCAATAAGTTAACCATAACGAGAAACCAAATGGTAACATTTTTTATTTTGTCTTAAGTCTAAATAAAGATATAACTAAACTATAAATTATTTTTTATAACCTAGTAGATAAAAATGTAAGAATAAAATAAGGATATCCATTGTAAATAGTGTACATAAATTGTTTATTTTATTTTGTTGTTGTTAATAAATTTTGTTAAAATTTGTTTTTTCAAAATTTTTGTGTCTGGATTGTTTATTTCTTTACTTCACTGCATGAAATCACGATATATTCATAACAATTGAAACAAATATATAATTTTGCACAAAAAGATAAATAGAGAATTATTTAAGAATTTAAATATTTATTGGTATTCTTTTAATTAAATAATTATAATTTTACATTGTTTTATTGGTCATAAATCAGTTATCACAATAGTATACTGAATTATATGCTATCAGTTGCCACACATCCTTTGTTTATCAGATTATCATATACTACCACGTATTTATTATATTATTACATGAAGATAAAATATTATATAAAATTATTTTATTATTTTATTATGGTAATAAAAATATAATGAAAAGAAAAGATATCCAGCAGTAGTTAAACAATGAAGAATATTATTATTATTATTATTATTTATTATTAGTTTCAGTGTAGTAGATTATGACATAAAATCCCTTCTCATATTTTACTATCGTATTTTTTATTAACTTAGAATAAACTTTACGAACCTGAGATTTTTATTGAGCTAGATTATCATAAATAGAAGATTAAGATGTAATTATTAACTTAATCTTAGTGAGTAGAAGTTATTAAAGTCGTAAGAATACTATGAGTTTGTTATTTGAAATAGTAATAAGGGGGGATAGTGTTCTTATGCCATTGAGGTAGTATCCTGTGGGATATTGGCTCAATGTAATCTATCTTGTCACCTGTATTTTCACTTCAAGTCTCATGAAAATATTAAATATTTGTTTAATTATTTTTATAAACTGAACCTTATTCGTATTTTAAATTTGAGTTAGTGAAATATTTAATTTTAATGCTGAATATTTTATTTATTAACTATTAACTGAGGTAGAACCCATTTTATTTTATATCATATACTAATCTACATTGAGGATGCACAAGACCAGGTTAGATATATATATATATATACACTATCATTTCAGCTTTCATAGTAGTTTTTGATAGATTATTGCATTAAAAATATCAATGGCTTAAAATTTTTAGTAAATTCTCATTTATTGAAAATGTTTTATCAGTTATTTAATTCATTAAAACATTAAATTGTGGGAAAATCTTGATTTAAAATGAGAATTAAAAGAAATTTGTGATATTTCAAATTCTGATGTCTATATTTGGTCATTGTCTCATTATAAACTTATTTAAGAGATTGAGTATTAACCCAAAACAGAGTTGTCTTGTAGCCAAAGATTAGTTTAGATAATGTAATATCATTTCAGTCTGCACAACAAGTTTTATTAGTTATTGCTGTAAACATCATAGCTTGAAATTTTATCAAGATTTTAAAAATAAAATTTCTAATTATTAAAAATGTTTCACACACACACACTCATATATATATATATATATGAGGAGATAATATCCATTAAGTAGACAAACACTTTAACTTTTGATGTTATTAAGAAACTATCAATTGCTACTAATTGACAATTCCTGAGGCAAAGCAAGTTTTTTTCTCATATTAATTCATCATATACAACTCTTTGGAGAAGTTTAAAAATATTATTTGCAGAATGTCAGGAAAGATGTTATTCTCTCACATTCTCACACCTATAATAAATAGCTTTCTGGGTTTAAATCTATATAAGAACTTGAATTTAACGTAAAAGAGGTCCCCTTTTTTAAAAAATACTCACAATAAAAGAACTATTATGAGAAAAAAAGCTTGCTTTGCATCAGGAATTGTCAATTAGTAGCAATTGATAGTTTCTTAGTATCATCATAAATATATATGAAAAAAATCATTTTGGGGTCATACCATATATTAGTTTTCGGCATAAAGAAATTATTTCCAGTATGCAAAGAGTCTTGCTTAAAGTTTTTAAATCGTAAAAAGATCTTTAATTACTAAAACAGAAAATTTATTTGCTGAATTTTTGTCAATGACTATTATATCTTAAGTAATAACAAGATTGCTATTGTGTATAAATTAAAGATCATTCACTCATATGTATATTAGAGAGTTATCCAATCAGAATAGAAGGTGAATTAATAAAAAAAATTGCATTTCCTTATGTTTTACAGTCAGCTAATTTATTAAAATTGATTTGAAAAGATGAAAGAAATGAAATAAAGAGCTTCTATATATTTCATTACATTTATTTAAAGTATATGACTTTTTAAAATTTGAATAGACTTTCTCATAGTTCTTAAATTATATATTTTTAAAGTAGCTAGTATTTTAGTGTTAGTTAAATCAGGGGTAACCAATTTCTAAACATTATAATGTAAAAACTGATGTAATCAACTTACGATTGATCCAGATAGCATTTTGGGCACTGTGAGCATGAAATTTCATAGACACTTTGGTGTCCTAATAGTATTAAGTCTTTAAAATTATGTGGGCCAGTTAAATAAATGCAATAGTGATTGAATTCAAGAACATAGAAGTGCCTTCAATCAAAGGTTATTTACATCAACTTTTGTATCACATTTTTAGAAATTGGTCAGACCCTGATTTTAATAATACTAAAATACTAGCTACTTTGGAAAAAATATGATTTAAAAACTATGAGACAGTCTATTAAAATTTTAAAATGGCCAAACATCTCAAACAAATATTATGAAATACAGCATATTCTAGTCTTACTGAAGTCCATATTTTATCTTTTTTTTTAAATCAATTTTAATAAATCAACTGACTGTAAATCAAATGAAAATACAATTTTTTATTAATCTATCTATTATTCTGATTGGACAGCCAACTAATATATATATATATATATATTGTACCGAGATACATCAGGAAGAAGTGTGCTTTCTTCGGAGTTACACATAATTTTGGGAGAAATATAAATTGATAAAATATTTGTTTAAATATTTAATAAAAATAAAAGGTCTTGTAGGGTAAAATAAGAATAAAAGGATTTTTTTTTATATAGAAGGGTTTATCGTTAAAAGCATAAATTAGACAGTTTTATAGGATATAATTTTGAATCATATTTAAATAAAACCTAAAGAATTAAAACTTGATTCAACTAAAAATTTGATTTAATTGGAATTTGATTTAAGATTGCTTTTAAAAGGTGGAGTTCGTTTTGTCTTATATAAAAAAAAAAAAAGAAAAAGAAAAAAATATATAATCAAAGGAATGTAGTGAACAATGGGAGCTAATGACAAACATGAGAAATTTCCATTAAACGGCTAGTTAGTGAAATAACTCTAACAAAGAAATTGAAATTTGCAATCATATAAAGAATGACCAATGAAACTGTATAAAGAGTCGAAAGAAAAGAAATAATTGTCCAATAGCAGAAATTCAGAATGTAGATTGAATCCGCAAGATAAGGACCGTAGAATATAAAAGGGACGAATTTTCTATTGTATAAGGAGAGTATTGAATTATTAGATTGAATTTGATATTGTGATTAAAATTTGATTCTGATTTATTCTTAATTTCATAGTCATATTATTAATATACGTCTAAAGTTAAATAAAACATAATGCTGCATTGTTAAACCCATCGTGTGAACAGCCGGCCGAATCCTTCCATGCAATACCAACAGCAGTCAGTTCGAATATCGATTATGTTCACGTAAAACAAGAAGGAAACGGAGTGTCCACGGTGAAGCCCACAGGATCCCAACGACATCGGGAAAAGGATCGCAAAGAGTTAGCGCTAACTGACCGAAGGAAATACTATCAGAAGCTACGCTCGGAACCTTGCATAAAGGAGAAAGCTAGGTAATATTAATTTCATTTTTTATTCACTAATTAAAAGCCGTAATAATATGTGGAATAATAAACTCTGAACTTTATGTTACGAACAATAATTACTAATTGTCTTTAGCTCCATTACCCAGAGATTTTATTGTGATTTCAAATATAATTGTGTGCGTATAATTATTTTCTAAATGCATGTATAATATGATATTTTGGTTGTATTAAATATTATCTAAACTTGAACAAAAGTGTAATTAATTATATTATAAGACCAAACGAAGTGAAATAGCGTAAATGGAGACTTAATGGGTTAGTGATTACTTAAATTAGATTTAAATTAAATAAATAGAAAAAAAAAAGAGAAAAAAAAGAGAAAGACTCGTAAAATTGATTTTTAGGTAGGCGGAGTATATTTTATTGATTGTTGTAGCTGAGCTAGCGGGAGCGGGTACTAGATCGTATTGGTCAGGCAGACTTGTCGACGAAGGTCGGCTGGCGCCCATTGGATTTTTTCCTTTAAATAAATAAAAAGTTTGATTGGCTAATGTGTAATCTAGTAAACGAGTATTAATGTTATTGGCAAACGTTTGCAAATGATATTGACCACTCTACCCGAGGTACCGACTGCCCCGTGATAGGATTTTGTGTAAGAGGGAGGTACAAAATTCTGATCGAGTCGTTATTATAAACATTAAATATTTTATTGATTTTATATAAATGATGTTTATAAAAATTTACAAGACGACGAAAAGGAGGCTAGGTATAATATATATATATATAAATGCTTTTTAATTTACATTTGAAACATAACTGCTCTTCATTATAGTCTTACGTTTGATAAAGATAAATGTGATGTCATCAAGATAAGATGTTGGTAATTTAATTCAGCAAAGGAATTTTTTGTTTTTATATATGAAAACCTTTTTGGAGATTTTAAACCTTTAAACAGGAATATATAATTGTAAAAAAATATTAGTTGTATGTATATATATATATAACCATTAAATGTCTGTATTTTTAAATCATATAATAATAATTCAAACAAATTTATTTAACACAGTAAAAATTATTCAAATTGAAAGATGTAATGAAAAACAAAAAAATTAAGGAGGCAATGATTATATCTAGGAATAGAGATGGTTTAATAAATAAACAATCAGCTAATATAAAAACAACAGAATTATGGAAAATTTGAATGGATTGAATGATGGATAATGCAAGTTTTTGTTTTCTATACATTTGTATTAATGGTTGATAAAGATTATCAGTTAAACAATCGAAAGTACTTCCGGTAAAGAATTTATTATTTAATTTTGAATATTGTGTTAAATAAATTTGTTTGAATTATTAATATATATATATATGGGGGATTTGAAGACAGACTTTCAAGCTTTCTTCAGCCATCCACTCCATTTCATACAATCAATACACCTTACCACACACTTTTGAAAAAGATAAATGTTATATATAGAGTTCACAAAACAAACTCTTAACAAGCTTTTAGAATACCCTCAACACCAGACCAGTTCTGCATCTAGTGTTGTCAGTGAGATGTTAGGATATTCATTAGATTAAACATACTAGAACTAGCTCAGCACTTTATCTAATGTATGATTACCGATAAGAAAATCTGAAACCTTTCAGACATCTATTTCCAATATACATATTTCATGATGAATCAGCACTCATCAGTTGGTCCAGATCTCACACACATACATATATACCCAGTGCTTGGCTTTATATTAAGATAGCACATCTTCACACTTTCTCATCCACTCTCCAGCCATTTATACCATTGGAGAATCTGATGATGGAACACCCAAATCCTTTATTAATGTTGATGTTATTGTCATGCCCATGTTGATTTTTAAATCACTCTAATCGCTCATGTATAGAATCTTGTTCTTCAAATACACAGAAGAGATCAGTAAAATATAAACTGAATTTGTAAGATTTTAAATACAAGTATATTTTATATACCTGGAGTCTAGCTGTTCAAATCCCATATAATACATCTAGATTCCAGGTATATAAAATATTCTTGTATTTACAATATCACAAATTTAATCTGTATCATGCCCATGTCTCTTCTGTGTATTTGAATGTACAAGGTCCTAAACATTAAAGGTCATGGATATTTCAATAATATTGACATTAATAAGAGTTTGGGTGTTCTCTCATCATATTTTCAATGCTATAAATGGCTGAATAGTTCTTTGGAAATAGATTAAAGCCTGTCCATAAAAGTGTAAAGATTTTCTATCTTAATATAAAACTGAGCTTGTTTATATATATGGGGAGAATGATGATCTGGTCCAAATGATGAGTGTTGTTTTAGCACAAATTACATGTAGTGGGGATCATTTTTTATTTTCAAATGTGTGTGGTCATGTGTAAAGGTTATATGAGATAGAGTGGATAGATGGAGGGAGCTTAAAAGTCTGTATTCAAATTCCCTATATTACATTTAGACTCCAGGTATATTTAAAATTATATATATATAATAAATAAAGTTTGATATCTGTATTCATTTCACAATATATGTAATATACAAATCAATATTAAATATGTAATATAACAAATCAATATATATATTAAAATACAGTACAATTTATATAAATTATATTCTTTTAGAAGTACTTTCGACTATACACTTTGTAGTCTTTATCAACTATATAACGTTGAACAATCAAACAATACCCATAGTTCAATTCAGATTTCCCACAATTCTGTTATCTTAACATTTGATGTACACTTAGATTCACCAATGTATTATATATATATATATATATAATGCAGCTGCATATAAATTGTGATCTGTTATAAGTTAATTCCATTATAATTGTATTATACAAGTAAAGCAATTTTTAAACAGCCCACTTCAAGGCAAAAACCTTTCCAATAACCTATCATAAAGAAATAGTAAGGTCATAAAAGGCATACTTCTTGGTGAGTTTCTTCATCTTTATTTTAATGCTTAACAAGGTATTTATAAACAATTTACTGGTCGATATTGGATGGTTAATTTGTCTGACTTTTCTAAAAATATATCTTATTTCCAACTCCCATCCTCTCAGCCACTGTCATAGGACTCAATCACCAAGACATGCATTTTGGATCGGCTTGGACTACAAACCGTTTCCCCTTTTCACTTCCCATTCCCTTTTCACATGTATCCTTCTCTTCTTACCATATTGCTGCTGAAATTTCAATTTATCATATAATCATTCCCTTGTAAACCTTTTTCTAACTGTATCTGCATCTGTTTTTGTTTTTTGATGAATAAACATTCATCACTGAGGGAAAATTTTTTTTTATTTTTATTGAAACTTGGGGGGAAAATCCATTTTTTTCCCAGCTGAGATTTGAATATAGATTGTGGACATGGAAGAAATAAAACTAAATTGTTGTTTTTAAATAATACTATCTTTTACTAAAATAAACATAATGTTAATTAATCACTTTTGAACTTGAAAATATAATGCAGTGTCATAATTATTAAATTAAAAAAATAATACTAATCAATAATGATAAATTTTACTTCAGTAAGATATTTATTTCAAGTATTTACAGAGTTAAATTCGGTTTTCAAATGTATTCTCTTTTTTTTTTTAATATTTTCCGGTGACTTAAATTATTTTTTTAAAATTAAATATAGCGCTTACATTCTTGTCACAAACAAAAAAAAAAATCAAAGCTAATGGTATATTATAAAAGAAAGATAAAAAAAATTGAAAGTAGTATTATAGATATTTAAATATCGCATTAAATTGGGAAGAAAAATAAAATTAATCTAAAAGTAAAAATAAAAAATGTTTTACCTTTCAATAATCTGTAAGCTCGACTGCAAGCAGAAAGCATAAAAGAAAGAAAACAATAACTGTTATAAAGTTTGTTATCGATATACGTCTCAAATAACAATATATATATATATTATATTAATAGATACATACATATATTAAAAAACAATATCCGATACTGGAGCACTGCATTACAATACATTTTAAAAATTTAATGAAAATATACAAACACATAATTCAATTTGCCAACAGACATGTCTAAAATAATACATTTTATTATAAAAGCACATATATATATATATTTATGTGTGTTTATTTTTTTAATAAATTCAACCTAGTAAATTTTACTAAATTTTAAAAATTTAATTATTAAATTAAAAATTAGTATAGAAACCAATAAATTGCATGACATTTTAAGAATATAATAAAATTATAGAAATACATAATTAAATTTGCTAACAGACATGTCTAAAACATTATTTATTATGATAAATTTGAATGTATATATTTTTTAAAAACATATTTTCTTTAAAATAAAAATTATTTTTTTTATTAATTAACAGCAATAAATGATAAATTTATGTTATTTTATATTTTACAAACTAACACATACACACACACACACATATGCACATGTATTTACGCGTACATTAACAACAAATTATATACTTGCATATTCCTATATCAGTGTGTTTTCTGTATCACTCTAGGCTAAAATAAATTTATATTATTATATAATTTAAATACCACTTAGAAATATAAATTTGTCCGTAAAAATTATAAAAAACTGAAACAAAGGGTAGTTAACGAACAAATATTATATTTAATTTAGGAATAAAGAAAAAAAAAGTAAATTTTATTGATAACATACAATTAAATATTTGATTTATAAATGTTAATATTATATTAGTAATATATTGCCTAGAGGTTTTAAACAAATCGTACAAATATTTTATAATCACATCTTTTTTTAAAAAAAGACAAATATAGTTAGTATGATTACGTATAATAGAAAAAGATAATATCTACTTTAACATAATATTTTAATGTAATCATAAGGGAAAACATTCAGAAGGAAAAAACAATTCTGAATATACAAATAACATTTAAAAACGAGTAATTTCTTGAGTAATCTGTGTCTGCAAATTTTGAAAATAATGAAAAAAGGCTTACAGTAGCTGAATAAATATCAGGGAGAGAAAGGGCCTGATGTCTATGTTTAATTTTATTGCTAAAAACAAAGAACTAGACTTTAAAAGAAATAAGATTAAATACAAAATAGTATCTTAGAAATTTAATGTTGTCTTCTAATGAACTGTCATTTAATAAATAGGATAATTCAGTTCAATATTTAAAAAAAAGTGAGGAACTTCCAATAATGAACTTTTATTAATAAATGAGTAATCAATTAATTTTCACTAAACAAGTTGTAAATGTAGTTACAATTAACATGTATATTGATTCACATTATATTTTTGAATTTCCCATAGATTACAATGATGAAAGCAAATATCTATTAAGTTCTTTATGGTCATGTACTTTGGAAGGTAGACTAGAAAATAGTAAGGTCCATTACTTAGCTACTGTACTATAAAATGAATAATAAAATATTCTGTTTTCATCTATTCTTTTACAATAATGAACATGCAATGATACTAATTGATTTCTTAATCAATTATTAGTAATATTGCTAACACTTCTGTGATTTAATAATTTTTATTTTTACTGGCTGGCTAACAATGACTAAAATGTGTCTATCTGGGAGCTAGTTAAATACAATTTATAACTTTCAAATATGCATATTTGTTTTCTGATCTTGCTTTTTTTTTAAATTTCTATTGTTCTATTTCTTTTATCAATAATTAAATCAGAAAGTTGTTTACAGTACTGATTCTTACAATCATCTTTCATCTGCCACAAAATTATACAATAATTTATAATCAACTTCTTTACTGTTATGCCTAAGTTATATTAACAAAATAATATCCTTTCATGACACAAACAGAATATTTTATAAATTTCTGGTAGAAATATCGTCAGTTTGCTAATTAATAATTCAAATACAGTAGTGACATTTTTGAAGTACATTATGTTTGCTATTTCTTAGACTACACTTTTATGGAAAAAATTAAACTCGCTTTAAATCATTACTAATACTAATTGCAATTTACATATAAAAGGCAGAGTTTTTGTATATATATCTTCAACCACTAATTAATTCCTATCAAATTTAATTCAAAGATTTTTAATTCATCATTTCTCTACATCACTTGAACATATTTCTTTTATCAATAATACATAATCTTTACAAGATCACTAAGAGGAAATAAATGTTAATTTCTCACTAAGATTTCAATATATAAGGTATATGAGCACAGACTTTCACACAATCCACAACTCTCCAGTCTATCTAATAACACTGATACACTTAAGCACATATATGCTGAAAAGATCAATAATCACCAATATACATATTTCATGCTAAATCAGCAATAAACTCAAACTATGTAAACCACAAAAGTAAAATTAAACAAGCCAAGATTCTTCAACACAGTTCTTAACTATTGAAACGATCGACCTGATACTCATATCGAACTTTACAGCCCACTCAGAATCTCCCACCACCAAACCATATTCAAACTCCATTCTTACGCATGTATACATATTTATTAATACATATATTTTGTAGCTTAACTAATAAAATGATAACTGACATATATAGATATCTTAATGTAACTAATTTTAATAAATAAATATTTGATTTTATTTTAATTCATATGCATGCATAATGGATATGTATATATTATAGGTGATGGAAGATTAATTTTAAAACCTATATAAATGAAAAATGTATTATATTAATGTATATTTTTAAAATTATATTTAATTTATTATTTATTTTAATCATGGCAGTCAAAAAATGATGCAATCCTTGTAAGAATATTCTCCAATGTAATTCAGACAATTTACCAGAAACCCAATTAGTCCATCTAAAATATATGATAATTTTATAGAATAGTGTAAGAATCAATTAGTGGAAATTTTATCCACTTCAAAATTGTTTTAAAATCATAGATCATATTTTAAAACAATCAGTTTGAGAATTTCTAAAGGGATTGCATTATTTTAAAACTTACTTAAACAAAAGGTGCATCCGGTCAGCAAATTCCAGATCAGCTAAGTGAATAAGGTGCCTCAAGTCTAGCAGTTAAGTGCATTTCAATATCAATGGAAAAATAGTATAAATACTGCTAGATTTGAATCCAGAAAGGAGACTCATGATATTTAAACAACAATAGTAAAAATAATCCACCAGAAAGGAGACTTATAATATTTAAACAGCAATAGTAAAGATAACTCATGCTTGTCATGACAATAATTCAATGTATAGCAAGTAATGGAGAATTTTACCTTTCTCTCCATTCAAACATGTTCTTTCCCACATCATAGCTCTGGATCCCATTAACCATGATCTTTAATATGCTTAGAGACTGAATAATTAAATTCTACCTGCTTGACTGACCAAATTTAGATCTAGGTCACCAATACCCATGGACACTGAATTGTCAAAGATTGCCACTAATTTTATAAAGGTAAAGGAACTTTAGCCACTGCCTAATGTATAAACTCTTAA
The DNA here is from genome assembly GCA_028023455.1 of Epiperipatus broadwayi. Lineage (NCBI taxonomy): Eukaryota > Metazoa > Onychophora > Udeonychophora > Euonychophora > Peripatidae > Epiperipatus > Epiperipatus broadwayi. The sequence continues at coordinate 360,291 of JAQFVV010012921.1, forward strand.
ATTCAGCCTTCCATGATTATTTATAATAACCTGTCTATAACTTAAAATATTGTTCTATTAGAAATTTAATATTTTGCTAAAATGATTTGCAATTTACTTACCTGTATAACTCTATATAACTTTCTTTAATTTCTTTTTATCATTGAGCCTCTATTAAATAAATGTAATATTTTTCTTTCATCTTCTTGTGGCAATAATATTTTGTAATTTTCCTTATCGTGTTTTATATATATTTAAATATGCCAATAATCCCTCAAATTCGCCAGTATGTAATTTCTCTTTTATTTTCCCCTCTCTACTTTATGGGGTGACTAGATTAAATTGAATTCAAACAAGTCTTATTTTTATCTTAGCAATTGCAAATTTGGGAAAAACAATCTAACTATCTTATAATGTCATTGTAAAAAAACAGAGTAAAAATCTGTTTTTCGAATAAATGTTTTTTTTTTTTATTTAAAGAATAAGCACTAATTCTAAAAATTCAAATTTATTATATGAAATTAAATCTGTTTATTCTCAAATTAATAACCACCACCCCATTCATATATGTATAATTATGTTTATTCTAATAAAAGCACTTATGACTGAATTCTTATATTCATCGAATATTATGGGAAGTTTAAAGCTAAATTAAAATAATGGGGAAGAGGAGTCTCTATTCTAATGATTATGTATTTTAGTAATAGGTTTAAATAATCCATTATTGTTTAGTATTTAAATCATACTATTACATTGGACATTCCCAATATATATAGTTTATAATTAATTCATCCTTAATGTTAAAATATTGTTTTTTTTTGTTCCAAGCATTGTATGCAAACAGGCCTCCATGTTTAAATACACCTATGTGTGTGTCCCTGCTTCATTCCCTGGGATTTTTGGTAATCCGGATCCTGTATACTCATTCCAAGTCCAAGAACACAGCTGGCAACCCTCCCCCATGGGACTTATTTTGTCACATGACTATTGACATAGGGTTATTCTGGAAAAATACCTGGCTTATTGTTATTAATAGCTGACACCTTCATTCTGTGAACTGAACCTGCAAAAGTAGCAGAAAGAATTCGGTAACCATTCTTTGTCCTTAAATTTGGAAGCACATTTTTCAGATTTGAGATTGTATCATCTAATTCCACCACCATGCATACACTGCTCTCTTAAGGTTTTTGCCATCACTCAAACCTATGAATGTCCATAAACCATAATATTATGATTCAACTAAACAGATCTATTTATTTTATTTATTAATATTTTCATATGCGCGTTTTTTTGCGACACCATTATATATATATATATATATGTTAACAAGCTATCCCACAAACATTTCTCACTCAATAAAAGTGAAATCCTTTCACCTATTAATAAAAATCTATTTTTGTAATAAAGTTAATATTTCACTCATAAAATAATGTATGTAAGCTAAATCGGTTAAGTGCTATATTTTGTTCTTTCTGGGGATTAGTATCTTAGAGTTACTTCTTTATAGCACTAAATCAACTGTTCATCAGTATAGTTATTCATTATTGGCATATGATCTAGCTACTGTAAAATAGAATAATAATTTAAGTTGTCATTTTCTAAGTTATAAACAAATGTCATATGATTTACCTGCTACATCTAAATGTCATTCAAATTATATGTATGTCAAGAGGCCAATGACGATTAATAAAATATTAAAACAAGTACTTATGCATATTTCTTTAAATTAATAAATCTTATATATATATATATTATAAACTTGCAGGTTTTCTTTTATTTAAATATTAATATCTTAGTTATTAAATTATGCTCGCTCTGGCTAGATGATCTCCTGCTAATCTTATAGATATAATTAATATGAAAGGTCACAACCTTTAAATGGGTCAAACTTCTATCTAATGCTAAAATATTCTGTTATATAATTTCAAATTAGAGTCTTTTTGTGTCCCTGCTTTGTGATGCTCGTGGAGAGAGATTAATTAGATCGGTATCATCAGGATTGTTGCTCATAAGTTGGTAGATATGAAACATAGGCAAATAGGGCAGAGTTCATGTGTGTTCCTGACTTATGTATCTTGCACATGATTGGACTCGAGGTACTTTTGCCTAGATGCTAGATCTTGTTATATAAGCAGACAAAAACTACCGGTACACTATCAACTTTTTATTTTACTTTCTATTTTAAAAGTTGATTAGTAAAAATTGTTGGAATGTCTTTATTTGCTTATTTTTGCATATATGTAGTTTATATTATTCTGAGTTAATATATATTTAAAATCTTAATGATACAAAAAAATTGGTTTCTAATTTTGTCAACTTGATTTGAAATTTAATAACTCAGATAGTTCTGCTGAAATATTTAAATATTAAATTGTAGTGATATATATTAGGGTGTTCAAAACATTGACTGTGGTTGATGCAAAGTTTTTGGAAGTCGACTGTGTAATTTCTTTTTTCTTTTTGTAAAATTTGCATCTAATTTATTTTAATATAATTCTAAAACAATTTTTTTTTCTTGAATTTTTTTTTAAAATTCAGAACCAGCTTTAGAAAATAATTATTTATAGGTAATTTAAAAGTGTAATTTAATAAATAATTTATAAAGCAACATGGACAAATTATAATACTAGAAGGAGTTGAGATAATTTAACCTTTTGTCTGATGAATTTTCTTAATAACCAGATTGAGTGAAAATTTGAATGATTTGATTCGTTAAATACTGATCTAGCAACTTTCTTTCCTGAAATATACTAATGTACAATAATCAGAATTGTTTTAATTTAGCTTTCAAAAATTGAATTATTTTACATTCAAATTGGTTAAATGTAATGAAAAATTTAAAATAATGTTAAGAAATTAAGAAGAACATATGAAAAATATTCTGCAGTAAAACAAAGGAATTATATTTCAACAAATCATTGCATGCAAACGTCAGTGATTTCTTGTGTCTTGGAAATTAACTGATTATCCACTTCTGTTTTGTTTTCTTTATCTAAAATTAAACATTTTAAATAAAAATACAAATCTAGCCACATTATTAGTTGATATAGTGTAAAAAGTAATCATAAAATTCATAAATATTTATAAAAAATAGTTGAGTTTTTCTAGCTATCATTGAATGTCATTGATATGCAAATAGTGGTCAATGTTATTCACTTGTCTTGAATATCAGTCCTGAACTATTTACTTTTCCTTGATTATTTTTCTTGTAAAAGTTAAAAAATTTTAAATCAAAGTTTATATTTAGTTAAATTAATATAAAAATTTAATTATGAATATAAAAAATTATGAAAAATATATTTATTTATGTTCAAAATCTATTATGAAACATAAAACATTTTGGTTTGATTTCAGACATTGACAGAAACACCTGGAGAACAATAGCTGAAGTTGATACTCAGTGCTTTGCAGCACTTTATAAGAGAAAAGAGGTAGGACTGTATACAATACACTGCAATCAGAGATTGATTTCTTGCAAAAAATACTGCCACTAGAAATTTTTTTTGGAATTAAAATTTAAATACCAGTAAAGCTACAAATTTACAATAAAATAGTGAAAATGCAACCAAAAATGGCTGATAAATTATGCAAAAATTTTCTGTTTTGTGGTTTGAATTTCTGAAAAAATCATAGTCACTCTCAGATATACTTTCACCAAAAAAATCACCCTCAACATTTAAAAGTTTGGTCACCCTTGATATATATATATATATATTCTCCTTTTGAATGCTATCACCCTTGATATATATATATATATATTCTCCTTTTGAATGCTATCAGATTGACAGTTCTACTTAAGCTCTTGGCCTAGGGCAGCTGGTATTTATTACTTACTGTTCTAGGTAAAGTGCTTTAAAAAATTACAAATGGATAAGTCCACACATTAAATATTTCTATATATATATATATTGTAATGGTATACAATATGCCATTACATTAATTTAAAATTAAAATAAAAACTTAAGTTCATAAATAAAAATAAATTTATTAAAAACTAAAAGCTAAAATTAAAAAGAGTTGTTCAACGTATGTATATATATTCGCATAGATGGAAAACTTTAAAAGTATTTTTTCTTTTAAAACAAAAGTATTTGAATGTATTTTTTTATAAATAAAAAAAAAAGTAAAGATTTAAAGATTAATATTTTTTAAAGTAACATGGAAATGATTGTTTTTTTTAATTAAATGAAAAAGCAAACTAGTCCTTGGGGCTCTTATATAAAAAAGTCAGATGAAAGATATAGATAAGAGAACAAAAAAAATTAAATGTCCAAAAGAAGCAGCAACCAATGCTTAGACCTTAACAAAAATTTTGAACAGGAAACCATGATTGGTCAATCCGGATGATTCATATAAAAAGAAAAATATTCAAATTAAGAACAGTTCCAGCTTGATTTTTTTGAGAAGGGTGATAAGATGCACTTTTCACCCCCTCTCTTATTTCAAATAAAATGACTGTTGAATTATTAATGGTAGTATTGCAGACCCCGAATCATATGAGTTCTGCAATAAAATAGTACCAGGATTGAACCAGATAAGGCCATCACCAGAACAACAGACTGGTCTTTCATAAAAGTATGACCAATAAAGACTTCATGGAAATTGGCATCAGGAACCAGGACTCTTCTACTGTAAGATATGAACTATAAAATTTTTAAAAAGTAATTCAAAAACTTTCGTCAACATTTGACAAGCTTTTAATAATCAACCTACTTTTAAAATGAACTTTTGTCTGATTTTTAAGATTTCAAAATCAATTATTAATGTTTAATTTTATATATTTGAGTTTGCTAATTTAATCATTTCCATTTTTTTTATTAATACTTGTTGACTATATTATATAAGTGTTAAATTTAAGTGGGCATGAATGGCTGCATAGATTTGTAAAGTTATATTAGTTTAAATAAGGGAGGGTTAATCTTAGATTTGTTTTGTAGTTAAATTGGGTTAATCAGTTGGGTATATTGGTGTAATTAGTAGTTGTAGTATGATGATCCGCTACATGCAGGATCATGTTATATGCCATGCTTGGGTGATATTAGTCCCATTTTGTACTGACCATCAAAAGCAGACATATTCCCTTCTCCTTGGATCACCCCATTAGCCTATGTAATGGGATAGTAAGATGGCAAAAAGGACTGCCATCCTTTCCTATGGAGTTTTAATTTTATTGTTCTTCTTGCCAGTCAGATGTAACATTCCTGTACTGGTTGAGAGATAATTTCTTCTCTATAACCATGCTGTTCAGATGTGCATTCCTGACAGTATGGTATTGTGCTGTTGTATGCATGCTGCATTGAATACTTCGATATATCAGATAGATTGGCATTGATTTAACTGTGAACTTTTGGCCTAAGGTTAAATCAGGGATAGAATATTTTCTTTCAAATACAATCTATGTAGTCTATTTATATTCGACACTCTAATAAAATATTAAATTCATCTTTGTGGACTGTTTAAAATAATAATTTAAATTTAAAAATTAATAACCAATCTAAAATAATAAATTTTATTCCTCAATTTTAAATATTTATATATGTGCATTAATAAATGTTTTTTTGTGTGTGTTATTACTGGCAGTGGCTTTTATTTTTTTATATTGAAGATATATTATAAATAAAATTATATATATATTATTTCTGCTGCTCCATGAGCTAGTGATATGGGCTGATGGTCGGAATAAAACATATATGTAAAATTGCATCTTTAACAGCACATATCTGCCTACTATATAAAATTTTCAGGTTCCAATAGCCTGTTAGTGTCCTGTATGGCAGATACGTTAAGATTTCAACTTCCAATACAGCCTGACCATTATAATATATATATATTGTAATGAAATGGTCCTTATTCCATATCACATATATATAACTCTACACATATATGTGCAATTATAATGCAATAGTTTATAAAAATAATTCTTTTCCCTTATGGTAGTTCTATAAGGCAATTAATTAGGTTTCAGTGAAACTCAAACCAGACACCATATTCAAAGCAGTACAACTAATATGATGCAATTTATTTACATATTATAATAATTAAATATTTATTTAAAGCCATTTGAAAATTTACTCCTATTTCTCACTCAGCGTATTTATAGACATCACTTTCTGACTCCAAGTGCCAATATTATTTATATAAATAAGAATTATTCTGGAAGGGATTAGGTATTGCTAAGAATTAATTAGAGAAGCCTACCACTAGCTAGCTTGCTCAGGGCAGGTGGTTATCAACCATTGGAAATATATGAGGTACAGAAATATACAAATATATTCTTATTCAAGTTACCAAACTCTTACACTAACTCAAATTCATCTATCTTTTCATAAAGAAACAAACATATATGTTTTCACTTAAACATTTAATATTCATTATAATATAAAAATCATGGATTATATATTATAATTTTGTACCCAAATATTTTAAAAGAATACAAGCATGCACACACACTGCATAGATAAAAACAAAATCAGATAACAAAAGAGATAACATAATACAACATCTAGTCCATTCAAATGTAAAATAATATTTTGCATCACCAAAGATAATTATTTAGATTGTCAATAATGGAGGACCTCCATGCATTATCATAAAAGATGTGCTAATGTTTGAAAAAGAAATATAGGTGATAAAATGTTCATATTATCTTGATTTTTCCCCATGGAGATTATGAATTCATAAAAGTAATTATAAATGTTTGCACGACACTATGGCCATAGAAATTGAGGATCTCCAATGGGCTCAGTCTGGGTGGTTCCATAACTTAGTATTGATTTTTTTTGGAGTCAATTTCCATTCAAATGTTTAGGAGTTGCTTTCTTCCATGATATGCACTTATTTCATATTGTAGCAGCTTACATATCTTTGTAAGATGGGGTTACAAAGCCCAGCACACTTCAGTTTTTATCCCAGCATGTTCATGACTGGTGAATATACTTGGTAATTTAAATAATTTTCTAAATCTTCAATGTCAAAATCAAATAATACAAACAAACGATTTTCTTTCAAAACACTACTAAACAAAATTAGCCAGAATTAATTAATTAATTTCAATTTTCTTTTTTATATTCTCTTTTTCTTCTAGAAAGTTCACCTTCCATGAGTTTCCATTTTATTTTTCTACTTTTAAACATGTGTTATTTTAGATTTGAATTCTCTTCAAAACAAAAGTAAAAGCTTTTAGCACTTTTTTCATTATGAGGTTAAGGACATTTCATCAAACACCTGCAATTTATTTTCAACCTTCACTCTTTGTCTGTTCTTCTCTTACATTCTTTAGATTAAAGATCTATGCAGTTTCAATTTTTTTTCTATTTAAAATCTCCTTTTTATAAAATGTAGCATGTCCATCTTGGAAATAAAATTTATATTACTTGTTTTTTATTGAGTCCATTTATTCATTCATGCAGCAATATACATACATATGTTTCAACAAAATAGAGCATAAATATCCTTCCATCACCATCCCTTCTGCTTATTCTACCCTTTATCTACCAATTTAAAATGTACCAAAAAAATAGATAACACCTGGGTCTCATTTTATGTGGTAGATAGGTTCCTCGGGAAACATGCAGAAAAGAAATCACACAAAAATAGACTTAACTTACCTTGAAAAATGGGAATACTTACTGTGATTTTCCAAAAATCACACAAAATTAAAACAACAATGTAAAATTACTTTAAAATTCACATAAAAAAAATATGACTAATAAAAAATTTCAAATTTGAAAAAAATTGATACAAGACAAACTTTTTTTATTAACTACAGTATTTAATTTTATTCAAAACAATATATTTTTATGTGTAGTTTACATTTTTTTCATACATGTATGGTATTTTAATGATTATTGCTATTTGAGACTTCAGATTTGTCATGATGTCATGTGATGTGAGGTAGTGTAGCTACTCCTTGAATAAAGTCAAAAGGAAATACAAACTAAAATGTTTTGTCATCTCTGTTGATCCTTCCCATTTCACTAAGTGATCTAAAATTGAAATTTTTGTTTCCAAAAAAAATTCATTTTCTTGGGTGGTTTTTTTCTCTCTTTTAGAGTAAACTAAAAGTTTAAATAAAAATAAGAACTTAAACTTACGATAATAAAAAGACACTGACTTACCACTGTTGGGCAAAATTTAATTAAAACTAACAATTAAAAATTAAATTCTTATTTTTGTCTTTAATTTTTTAATTTTCAATTCCATTTAAAAATCAAATTTTATCGTTTCACATCACCTTAATTTCAGATTACATTACGTAATTTTTAAATTGTTAATTACAATTAAAATTCAGATTTTAATTGTCAAATTTAATTGTGCCCACTGCTGTAACTCACCTTTTAAAAATAAACTTGTGGACACTAAATGATTAATTGATTATCTACTTTTTTTTATAAAGAGCAAAAATAGAATGTGATTTAAAATGCAAAAAACAACAACATACATAGTATTTTTCCTCTATAACATTTGAACAGATTTATATTATTATTATTGTCTTGTAAAATTTAATATGTATATATAAAATGGGGAAATTCTGATTTTAAGTGAATTATGAACTTCTTTATTGCATAAAATCTATTACAGTACTATTATAAAGCACTGAAAATATTGAAATTATTAGATAGAAGTTGAGCTCCGATAATGCACTATTACTTTAAATATGACATAAGTGCATGCAATTTATAATATTTAAAGTAACACTGCATTATCGGAGCTCGGCCTTTGATCTAATTATTTTTATCGCTTAAAAAAAAATTCATACAAAGATATTAAGAAGAAACATGAATCACATAACTTCAAAATCACATTAAATATATCCACATAAAATAAGACCTGGGTGTATAGTCTAATATTAACTGTATATATATACAAATTTATCTTTTGGAAAAGGGTTTAACTATACCCTGTTAAATATATATATATATCAATCTTGGATAATAATTATAGTTCACTATTATCTTTTTCACAATACTAATTTACAAAATTAAATAACTATGCAATTATAAATGCATAGCCATAAAATTAGATAGATAGATAGATAGATAAGATGGTGATAAAGTACATGGTAAGAATGAGATAAATAAAGGCTAGATCAAAGAGAAGAAACAAATAGGTTGGATAAATAGATGGCTATGTAGACAATGGGGACATAAAAAGTAGGTAAGAGTGTAAAATAAATAAAGTTAATAATTAGGTGATCAAACAGGCAGTCATAGAGATAAATATATAGTTGCAGATAGATACATAAGTAGATAAATAAAATAGAAAATTGTATAATACTACAATACTAGCCAAAACAACAAAATTTTACTAAAATTCTTACACAATCATGGTTTCATCTATTAACAAATAGACCTTCTCAAGTAAAATTCAACTAAACATACAACATATATACCCAAAACAAAATAGTATTCCCATCATTCACTTCAACAACCAACTTCCTTTCACATCACATTAAAGAATGTTGTCATGAGATTAATGGTGTCAGATTTAAAAAAAATTCAATAAAGTTTCTAAGTCTTTTTTTCAATTCACTTTTTTCATAAAAAATAACTTCTCCATTGTCAAATAATATTTAATAAAAATGCAATACAGAGAGCATATCAATAGCTCAAACAAGCTATTAATTGATAAGTGCAGTGAGATCTTACCACACTTATCAATTAAGAGCTTGTTTGAGATATTGGAATATTCTCTGTATTATATTTTTGTAAATACAAGCTTATAAAAGCAATGTCACATTATATATGACTTGCTTTATTGATAATCAACTAATATTTTATGATCTGTATTCAACTCATGAATATACAAAGCTGAGTTTTCATATCTATTTTAAACTCTACTCTTATGAAATTTATCATTCACTAAGACTTAATTTATTCTGGCTGATATAAGTGTCATGACAACTACAGAGTATCTTATAATATACACCAGGGTTACATTTACACTGAAGTGATTATTTTGAACTATTTAGTAATGAATTTAAATTTAGACCTTTCTTCCAGGCCACTTTCATATCACCCAATAAATAACTATTCTTATCAATCAATTTACTAATTGATTCCTCCAGGGGCAAAAAATAAACTAATTATTAATCAATTTATAGATATTTTTATTAAATATAATATTTCTAATAAATTCCTAATTATATCCTAACTCAATTAGTAAATTGATTTACAAGAATAGTTTTTTTTTATTTAATGGTATGAAAGTGGCTGGGGAAAAAAGCCTGAATTTAAATTCTTTATTAAATAGTTCAACATGGTCAATTGATTGCAAATCTATTCCTGGGATAGTTTATAAAATACATTGTAGTTGCAATAAAATGTATATAGTTCAGAGTAAATAAAGACTTAATGAAAGAATTAAATTACATAAGAGTAAAGTTAAAATTAGATATCAAAACTCAGCTTTGTATATTCATGAACTGAGTACAGACCATAAAATATTATTTAACATTGCAAAAGTTATCTTTTATGAAAGTAATGATTTGAAAAAAAGAGTAAAATAAACTTTAATGATAATTTTTTTCTGAATCTGAGGACATTTATCTTAAGAAGACATCCATTGATGTGAAAAAAAGTTTGTTTTGAAGTGAATTATTATATATATATATATATACGGAAATGGTTATTTGTATGGTGGCTTGATTTGATTTAAATCTTTAATACTTTCAATTATATTTTAGACTTATTTAATATACTTTATTTTTTTCACAACTTTGATTCTTCCTTTCATTTATTTATTTATTATACATTTATTTTTTACAACTTTACTTATTCTTATTTGTTTACTAACAGTTTTAACTAACTGAAATATCCTGGCTTAGCTTCCAACTGTAATGGATTGTTTATTTATTTAACCATCGCCATTACAATACAAGCAGAGAACTAATACAGATACAAATTTAACTTCATATCTATACCCTTGACTGAACCCCAAGGCAATACATACATATTATCTTGGCATTATTTTTCCCAGCCAAGAACTCTCGGCTGCTGAACAGAGCAAACTATTTCAAAGAAACTCGAATGTCCAGCGCTTGCTATTTATTTTTTAGAATTGGGATTTCACACGAACAAGCAGCACATGAATATCTTAAACAAATCAGTATGCCCCTTTAATCACTACTTACAGTTTCCCCCCTGTCGTAGCTTGGTGATAGGAGAATAAAGCAAGGATACGAAATTTAATGACAAATATGTTTAATAATAATATTCACACTTTATATAAAAAAATTACATTATAATAATAATAATAAACACACACTTATAAATACATGGCTATAATAAACATATGAAAATAGATCAGATATTAAAGTTCTTAAAGTCCTGTTGATAGAGTTCTATTTTATCAAATCATTAATTTTATATTTAGTTATGAATAGTAGACAAATGAAAATGCATGCATGCTTTTACCTAGGCTTTGTTGTAATTGTCCCATGGGTATTTCTTCCGAGCGCTCTTGATTAACCTCCTCAGTTTGTGGGGTTATTTTCGTTCCAGTTTTGCTTGTTGATTCCTTAGGTTCTCCATTAACTTCCTCAGTTTGTGGGGTTATTTTCATCCAGTTTGCTGGTTGATTCTTTAGGTTGAGTTTCAATTGACAGCTACAAAAGTGGCAGTCCCTCTAGCAGGTCAGGCAAAGATCTTACATTGCGAGTCAGTGATGAGACGGCTTAAATCCGAACCCACATCCCTTTAACGCCACTAGCCACGCACTTCTTCCATTTTCTTTTAGCTGTTGCTTCTCTAAAGTCTCTACTAGCAATGCCAGACAAAAATTGTAATTTTCTTAATCTCATTCTTTTGTTCATTGTTTTTAAAAATTTTTAATTAAGACTTAGATTTCCAACCAATTCTTATCATTATGTTTCTTTATTTAATTAGTGGCCGGAATGTAAGTCCCAATTAATTTAACAGATCAGGCAAAGATCTTCCGTTGATAACATTTCTTTGTCCATGGAATTTAATTTGTCCAACAGACTTTCCTTTTATATATCACATATTACATTTTATTTAAATTTACAATTCATTCTTTTTTTTTTCACATTTGTTTTTTACATTTTATTTTAATTTGTTATTATATAGTTTTTTTTTAATGAGAGAGAAGACACGCATTTCTTTATGCTTCCTTTTCCCCTCTTCCACAATAAACAAAATAACTTTCTAGCATTTGATTTACAAGAGAGAAAGAGACACATTTCTTTATTTATGCACCCCCCTCCCCTTCTCTTACTATTACAAAATCCACAGTAATTTTGACATTAGAATTTCAATTTTTTTTCCCTTCCTTTTTTTTTTTTAAAAAAAAAAATTTATTAGCTAATTTATTTCACCTTTATTACTTTCTAATTTTATTAATAAATATATATGTGTGTCAACGACTTTACGTGGTTGTCACAATATATATATATTGTATGTTTAGCTGAATTTCACTTGAAAAAGTCTATTTGTTAATAGATGAAACCATGATTATAGTATTATAGTGTTAGAAAATTTTCTATTTTATTTTAATAACTAGTATAGCATTAGGCAATATTTAATTTTTAGATAGATAGATAGATAGATAGATAGATAGATAGATAGATAGATAGATAGATAGATAGATAGATAGATAGATAGATAGATAGATAGATAGATAGATAGATAGATAGATAGATAGATAGATAGATAGATAGATGGATGGATGGATGGATGGATGGATGGATGGATGGATAGATAGATAGATAGATAGACAGATAGATAGATAGATAGATAGATAGATAGATAGATGCTCACAAAAGTTGACAACGTAACTATTAATAATGTCAACAATGACTAATGACAAAAATAAAAAAATTGTGTATTAAATTTAAAAATAGCCTTAAAATAAATATTAATAAAATTGATGTTTGACAGATTTGCATACTTTAGGAATATTTTAGAAATTGAAAAAAAAAGGTGAAAAAGTAATTATCAGTTTCATTAATATTAACCACATCAAAAGGAGAGGAATAAAGAGAAATATTAAAATATTGTTGAGTGTCTTATGATTAAAAAGATAATTCTTTTCATCAGTACCAAGCCTGTTTTGATTTGAAAAAGTTGAACTTTAATTCAAAACTTAAATAAACATTTCAAGTGATGTAAAGAAACATGAGAGAAAATATTTTAAAACTAGAATTAAAAAAATAATTAAAAATTCCAAATTTAAATAATACTTTTAAAAGTAGTTTATCGATAAATAATCAGTAATCATTTTTGATTACAGATAATAATTCATCAATAAAAATAAAATGCATGCAACATCCTGAACAAAATGAACTATAAATGCATAATTTTTGGAAAAGTTTTCCTAGTGCATAAAAATTACAGTGGTACAGGCAAGCTCCAGGAAACTGTAAATATGTCTGCAGGTGCTAAAGTCCGGTCTCTGCATTTAATTTTACCCAATTTGTTATAAGAAAAGGAAGGATAGTTTATAAGATGTAGGATTAAAGCAAAAATGAGATATCTCACAACCACAGTATGAAATGTATGAAGGTTAATATTATGATATTAAGGAAAACATTATGTTCATTTCATTGATAAGGGTAAAAGATAGTGAGAATGTGAAATTGAACGATAAAGAAAGTATTGGATAACTTCATTTTCTTCCTTATGGCACAATTGACAAAAGACAACTATGTTTGCATTGACAAATCTTCTGCATAAAAAGCTATTGGGGAGAAGTCATTCAGATTTCTTTTAATAAGTAAATGCAGATATTTAAATTCAAAATAACAACATTTAAATTTTTAAATAATGTATTTATTTGTGTTTAGAATGGGTTTTATAATATTGGCATCTTGATTTTGATTTAATAAGTTATATGCATTCCAATAGAAATTTTTTTCAAGATTGTATGATTTACAAAGGGATGAGGAATGATTAATTTGAGTAAGTCATCTAGGAATTTAGTCTTTGTTAGTGGTGTCTGTTGGAGTGAGAGGTATAAATTTTTGACTGTAAAAATGTCAAGGATTCTGATGATTTCATTTATTTACACTTTGAAGTAAAAGATATGAAAACAATGCAAATATAGCCCCAAAATTTTTGAAAGGTTTTGCATATATCTTATACTGATATCAACTGTTTTCTTATCCTTAGATCAGTTTTATGCATATAGAATTACATTGTTGTAGTAAATACATTAATGAATTTAATAATAGAAGAGTCATAATTAGTTTTGGAGAAGATAAGAATGTTAATAGAAATTTTTTAGCATGGATTGAGAGGTAAGCATGAGAAAGAGAATTAAATGTAGTTTCTGTAGAAGTTAAGTGCTTGTTCTAAATAGAGTTTTTCATTTCATTCACTGAAAAATATATAGGATAGTCAAAGAATTTATGAGGAGATTCTGTGAAATGGAAAGTAAGATAAAATATTCCATGCAGATAATTTAAATATAAAAGGTTAATCCATTTTTCTCCTCATTAGAGCAGGGTTGTACTGGGTTCATTATTTTGTTGGAAACTTTTTCATCATAGAATTAATTTTCTCAAGGTTAAACCCCATATGATTTAGAATGTTTATGTATGTATCTATACAGTTTCTCCAATCTGACTCAAATTTACATAACTTTTGATTTCTGTAGAGAAAACCATTAAAACCTGCATACTTACAGACCATGGGAAATAAAATATTTAGGATTACTGGTTCTTCTGTTGCTTATGAGATTTAAAGTCTATTTGTAGTTTAAAATATTATTCTGCCTTTGCATTTCTATATTCAGAATGGTTTTTATCATCTTTTTTGATTGTGCAAATTAAAAAAAAAAGATTTCTGTACTAGTTCTTGCTGAATTTGAATTATCATATATTCATCTGCACAAATTTAAATGTTATCTATTTATCTTGACTACAATATTTTTGTTGGTAGGAATTCAAACTTTGGTATAATAAACTTTTTAATTTTCACTAGATTATAGATACAAATAACCTCACTAAATGGCAGTATTTTTGACCATCCATAACCCATTTTATAAAATATTTTATTTGCTGTTGCTATAATTTATTCACTAATCCATTTTAGTGCTTCCATTATAAATTATTTTTATAACTATTGTAGTTATTCTATTGTAGCATTTCATAGATCTGTGCAAGGAACAGACCAATATAACTCTTTTATGTCTAAGGATGTGATTTTATTGTTGTTTATTTTTAGGTGTTCTATTTTATTATCAAATTCACATGACAACTTTATCATATATGGCCCAAAATCCAAGTCTCCAATCAGCCAGGACTCAATCCTTTACATGGTATTGTAGAGGTATGCACATCTGAAATCAATTATAAGCCTTAGTGGGAAGCTCTTTTTATGTAGCTTTATGTTTATGAAAATTCTAGGAATTATGGTGGGTGAAGATTAAATTTTGCTGCATTCTGAGCTTTTAAATACTTTGCCTTGGCATTTCTTCAATATTGAAACAATAAATTGTTTTTCTTGCATTTTAAATTGTAAACATTTTCAACAATTTTTTGTCACCTACTTTTCTCACAACAGCATTCCAATCATACAATAACAAAATACATGCATTTTTTCTTCACATTGGATTTTTTTTCTATCTTTTTATATTTTTCCTCAATTTAAATATCATCATAATTTAGTAATTGGCATATAAACTTGCTGATAATCAATCCTAGGACTTGCAGCTATTCTTAACATCAGCAACCTATCATCAATACAATCTTCCTTTGCCATACTATTCAAATGTTTTTTCATCAGCAACACCAACTCTATTCATTCAGTCACTATCAAATAAAATAATTTAGCATCTCCATTACTTGCTTCCCTATATCTCTCTTTACTTAATCCTGTGACATTGATATTATTTATACTCATCTCTTTTTTCAAATTTTCTAATGCCCCAACTCTTCCAAAGGTTCTAACATTCCAAATGCCAATTCATAAAGTATTATCTCTTAATAATAAACTTTATGAAGATTTCAAAGGTTTATAAGAATTTCACACGTTTACAATCTGAGTAGCTTTATGTCTACTCCTACTTGACAAGACATAAAAACCATATTTAATTAATGTCTCATCACCCAATGTAATGATTCATAGACATAGCCATAACAAAAAAGGAAATTACAAGACAATGTGATTTCCCATTGCCTTCTTTCCTCAGAAATAAAGTCCATAATAAGCTTAATGCACTAGCTGAACTTCATAAAATGAACATCTATCAGTTGCATCCTCCTCATCATTGCCATCTATAGTGATATTTCTCTGACTTGGAAGGAATACTGTTACTGATCTCACATCCATCAGGGTATTGACTTATTTAATAGCAATCAACACTTGCCATTCTCTTTGTCACAATTTTTTTATTGGTTAAGTTATTAGGAGATATAATTATTTTAGTAGAAAGTTATGAAACCATTGGAGGTTGGTTATCTACATCTTTTTGAATAACTGGAGCTTCACTAATGGTTACAGATGCTACAGACTGTAAGAAGGCATCTTTTTGAACATTGATGTTACTTTTTATGCCTCATTGGTTGCAAAAAACAAGCAGTGTACTTTTTAATAATATGATTCCTGAGTTTGCAATAAAAACACTGAAGTGGTATTTCTTTGAAGGTGATAATGAGAGAGATGAATCAGTAGAATACAAGGTATGTATATCAAATTGCTTTACTCCTTTTTTAATGTGATGTTGAATACAGTTTTGTTTATTAAACAGGCACAGTTGCTCTCTTTTTCAGTAAATATTTATTTGAGAGACTTCCCATAATTATTGAGTAGGGATTGCAAATCTTGTTCTGTATATATTTGACTTCTAGAGAAGTATTTCTAGTAGTATCATTATAAGAGATTATTTTTATCGTTTAGAAATTAAATGTGTTCTTGAAAACTATTTTGGGGGCTGTATTATAAAACTTCAGAATTAGGTAATTATTATTTGGATAAACTAAAATTTTGTATAATATATATCACTTTTTTTTAGTTAATAAACTATACAACTCAGCTGTAAAATATTACTGCAAAAATTAAAGAATTGAAATTGTCAAAAAAAATAATACAGTATTAAGGAATGTTTGAATGGTTAACAAAGGACTATAAGATTCCTGGAAAAATTTAATTTAAAGGAAATGTGACTAATATGGAGAATGCTAACTTGTGATAGATCACTACCCAGTTGTGAGCTGCTAACAGGAAATCATAGTACTATTAATACTATAACAATGAATTTGTTTAACTCATATTGTGCCAGCAAATAGAATTCTGGATAACTAGTTTTTTTTTCCTGATAATTTTTTCCAGATATATCTTTATCTTCAGTAAATATATTTTCCTCCTTTTTTCATATTTTATACAACTAATATATTTTTATTGCTAATATACATTTCTCATAATCTACTATCTTCTATAATTACTTTTTATTCATTTGTTGTATTCAAAAACATTAGCTGCAAATTTAGGCTAAAAAAAAAATGCAATTTTTATGATTCTTAGATAATTTAGAATTTTTTCTTGATAGCTGGCCATATGGTTAATCCATAAAATTAAACAATTATTAATGTCATTATGTTATATTTAGCTAGAAAGTAAACAAGAAAGAAAAAAAATATAAATCATCTTTTAACAAGGCTGATGAATAATATTTTTACTTCATGTTCTCTTTGGTGAGCAATTAGAAATCTTTATACCACTCTACTTTAGAAAGATAATATTATTTTGTCTTCTAAATTTTCTTCCTTCAGCATTTCTTTTTAATTTAAAATTTATTTCAGTTGAGTTATTTCTTCTCTCATTATTTTCAAAATTATTCCCAGTTTCATAATAATGGATTTGATTAGAACCTAAAGAAGTGTCAGGAATTCCTCTGAATATTTAATAGTTTTAAAAATTGTAATGCAGATTAATATAAATTTTATATAATATTTCCTTCACTCACCTGAAGCTTTCTATCAGTATGTTTGGTTATGATTTTTAAATTAACTTATTAAAAATCAATATCTATTTTTTTAAAATTCTGCTTCTGCATTAATTCAAAAATTTTATTAACTTGGTCTTATTGCATTGAAATTATATGTATATTGTGATAGCAACCTCATGGATTCAATATTAAAAGAAATAAGCTTAAAAATTTTTTTTAGTAATACACCTGGGTCTCTTTTTACGCGGACTTATTTAACACAATTTTGAAGTTACATGATTCATGTTTCACCGTAAGTTGATTTCCGATAATGCGCTATTACTTTAAATAATAAATTTCACGCACTTACGTTATATTGAAAGTAATAGCACATTATTGGAATTCGACTTTCATTTTAGTAATTTCAATATTTTCAGTGCTTTATAATAATAAGATTTTATGCAATAATGAAATTAAAATCATGATTTTCACATTTTATGTATACACATATTAAATTTTACAAGATTATAATGTAAATTTGTTCAAACATTGTACGTGTTAATTTTGCATTGTAAATCACATTCTGTTTTTGCTTTTTAAAAAAGAACATAATCAATTATTATTTTCTTATTAATGACACTAATCATTAATGTGCTCTTAAATTCCAATGAGAGCTAAATGGTTGTATGTCTGGATATTGTGAGCTTCGTAAACAATTAATAAAATCATCATCTCAAAGATTAATTATGTTGTCACCAGAAAATCATAATAATTAAAATGTGTATAAAAAATGTAAATTACTGTACTGTAAATTATACATAAAAATATATTATTTTGAATAAAATTAAATATTATAGTTAAAAAAAGTTTGTCTTGTATCAATTTTTTTCAAATTTGAAATTTTTTATTAGTCATATTTTATTTCCTTATTTTTTTTTTTCCGCAAATTTTAAAGTAATTTTACGTTGGTGCTTTGCTTTTACGCGAATTTTGAAAAATCACAGACCACATCCCCCCTTTTACAATGTAAGTTACGTCTATTTTTGCACAATTTCATTTGCGCGTGTTTTCTGAGGAACCTATCTATCGTGTAAAACAAGACCCAAGTGTAATTATAATTTCCAAGTCATGTCGTATATATATTTGTGTAGCATATTTTAAAACAAGTCTCTATTAAAATTTTAAAATTGTGCTTAAATTCTAAATATAAAGAAAACTTGCATTAACAAAGTTAAGTTGCTAATTTTACATTACACTGAAGAACAATTTATTAATAAATATCCCTTATTAAGGTGACAAAATTGATCATAACGTAGTCATAATTTTAGTGATATCTGGTTTAAAATCAGTTGTAAACAAATATTATCTGTATACAATATTTAAATGTGTGTAATTACATTTGTGGGTGTTTGTATTTGGAATAAAATAATGTTTTATAGGTTGAAAAACAAATTTAATATAAAACCATAAGAATATAATAGAAAATTGTATAACATTATGAGAATGGTAAATTTAAAGGTAAATTTTATTTATTTATTTATTTTTTCCCCCATGTGTCATAGCATCAGCCGGGAAGCGAACCCGCTAACCCGGGACAACTGCTTGTGAAGCAGCTGTCGCTGACCTCTCAACCACTAATGCTTGATAAATTTTATTTATTTTGGTAGGTAAAATATTAATATTGTAACAGTTATTATTAGCAATAGAAGCAGAAGTAGAATATATAAGCAAATGATCTGAGACTTGTAGTTGATTAACTTAGACTTACTCTATATTAAAATACCACTTTTGCCTCTAGTACCGAGAGCACGTTTTCCCAGCTGGGGAGGGGGGGGCTCTTTCTACAAGCCATATAAGTGGCATTAATTATATGTATTCATTAAAGTATGTGGTATAAATAAAAATATTATAGTAATATGCTAATTAAATGTAAGTAATTCGTGTATTTTATGAAATATCAAGGTATTTTATTTTATACTTGCTTAAATATATACATAAAATAACAATAAACAGCTTAATAGTAATGAAATAATTTGTTAATGGCAAAACAAAATCAATAAAGTATTATTTATTGATTTTCTCTGGAAATAACAATAAAAGTACAAGTCTTTTCCTTTCTCAAACTTTAGGTTTTAATTTCTTTTCTCATATGGAAAACAAATTATTATAATTAATTTCTGTAGAACTTTTATTAAAATGATTTCATCCATCTTGTTATTCATAAACTACAATATAGTTCATTCTTTTAATAATTCATACTTAAAGACTCTAATATATTGTCATCATTCATAAACAAAATACAATATTTTCTTTAAAAGTTTTGTTCTTTATTTAATTAGAATAATCTTTTATAGTTCATTATCTCTTTATTTATTCATTTTGAATATTGAAGAAAAATATGCAACGTTAAATTTTCTTTTTCTAAATTATCTTACCATTTGTCTTGACATTATTTCTTTCTTTGAATATATTTATCCTTCTTAGTATTATCCAACAAGCAATGAAGACAATGATACTTAGTATTAATATTTTATTTTTGCAGAGTAACATTATTAGCAATTTATCTATAAAGTATTAACAGCTTCAAATAGTTGATAAGAAAGGTACTGGATATTAGCTAAAAATCCAAATATAAAAAGTATTTTTATCACTGTTAATAAATTTAAGTAATTACAAATTTGAACTTCTTATATATTTTCAACTTGATAGATAATTTGTTTTACTTCCTCCTCTATTTTGAAAAAGTGCGAGTGAAAAAAAAATCTCATTTCAATATTTTTGACCTCATTTACACATAATACCTTTTGCTGTACTTATAAATTTTTGGGGTCATCTCTATAACGAATTTAAAGATTATTTGTTTTGAAACAAAGGGAAAATTAAGTAAATAAATATATCAACTTGTGTATATTTTATTTCTCCCTTCTTTATTTCAATCTTACATGCATGTACGTATATATACGTAAATGAGTACACGCACATTGGTTTTCAAAAGTATTTATATATAACTTTGGTATAGCCAAGATAATAATTACAGTATATTATTTAATATTAAAATAAAGGTAAACAATTTTATTTAAAATGTTACACATTTATAAAAGGTAATGTAAGATGACTGATTTTGCCATTTTTTTAAAAAGGAGAGTCTTATCATCTAGATGAAATTGTTTGCTGTACCAACATGAATAAATTTCACATACAAACTGTAATTGAGTAAAAGAGGAGTTTGAATCTATGTTATTTTTTCAATCACGTTATTCAGTATGAAAGAAAGCATTCAAAGAAATTCAAGTTTGTTTTCTTGGAAAACTTGCCTTATCAACTTTAGAAAATTTAAATATTCAATTTGTCATTTGCAGCTATTTGATGCTGACCATGTTTTACTAGAGGAACCGTTAAGCATTCACCTTCAGAGGCAGACAACCTTTGTGATCATCATTATATCAAATAGGTCAGTGTGCTGCCATTGATTTTTTTTTATTACAATTTCTTTATTATTTTAAAATTGCAGGAAAACCAAATGGACCATGCTTCTTCCAAAACCATCTTCTTCTGCAGTTTGATTTTTTTTTTTTTCAAACAATGTACATATTCTTAAGATCAGATAAAAATTGATTTTTAATTATTATTTTTATTAACAAGTCCTTTTAACTTTTTTTTTTGGTCAATTTATTAGATTGTATGAGAAAACAAGGTGTACATTTTTGATGGAAAAATTTAAATTTGTAAATGGATTTAATATGCATCCAAGATTTTGCAATTTCAAGAGCTTCATCCTGAAAACAAGCATAATACCTTATATTATATGTAAGTATTCAGATTTGAATTTTTTATTATTTGATAAATGTAATGAAAATAATTTATTAGTGTATTTATGTTTGTATTAGCATGTCTGTGTAGTATATAAATTATACTTGCATTCAAGTATAATGAAAGTAGTGATTTTGACTGCATGTATAAAATTAGGCAATTATGTGCAATGTAATTTTGGAACTCTGATCCAGAATTGAGGTAACATTATTTTATAAACATAATGATTAACAGAAAGTTTAATAATTTATTAGTGTGTCTATATTTGTATTAGTGTATTTGTGTTTATATAACAAATAGGCAATTGTGTATAATGTAATTTTGAGACTCTGATCCAAGTTTGAGGTAACTTTAATTTATAGATGTAATATATCTCAAAAAGTTAATAATTTATTAGCTTGTTTGTATATGTATTAGTGTGTTTGTGTTATATAACAAGTAATGATTTTGACTGCATCTATAAAATTAGACTATTATAGATCAGTACAATGTAAATTTTAAGGCTGATTATCAGCTGCACAAAAAGGTTGCAATTAAATTTACTAACCATAGTACCATATGACAACATAAACTTTTATAACCAATAGAGAATGATTTCAAATGGTGGGTGTGTGGGGAGAACCGCAATGACTATGTATACCATGTGGAATTGTATGCAGGCAAAAAATCAAATTTAGATTCTTGTCAATGTCTTCATAGTCATGATGTGGTGTCAGTAGTTCTTCTACATCTTGCCTCACATCATTTTTAAGTCTACAGCTAGCAAATGAGCTATGTGTAAATAAATTATATATCTGTGGAGTCGATAAATATAATAAGATAGCATCACTGTTGTGCACTAAAAATATAAAATAAAGAGGGGAGACTTATTTTATCACTGAATAAGACAGTGACTTTCAATTTCTAGTTTGGATAGACAAGAAGCCAATTGCTATGATTACAAATGTGTATCCACCCTTGAGAAATGATTTATTTTCTATCTTTTATTAGGAAGAATTTTACTTTCTTATAGATGCCTGAGATTTTTTAACTTATGGGGTACAAAAAAATATGATAAATTCTTATGGTTCTCTTTTTGTAAGTTCTGAAGCTGTGAATTATCTCAGATAAGATGTATTATATATAGTTTGAATGAGAATTTTGTGAGAAATACAATGAAAATATCAATGAAGATGTAATTTTAAACTTAGTTAATGGTAAATTAGAAATTATGAACAAACAATAAAGTAATAATTATTTTTGAATAATGAAATTCTTTTCTTTCCTTGCCTTCATTTTTCTATTTTCTTTCAATATATAGCATTTTGCTCTAACATTATTAAAACTGAAGTCATTGTGAAAATTGGTCTCAAAACATTTTTTTAAAAATTCAATGTGGCATTAAACTTTTCTAAAAAATGTTTGAACCTTCAAAACAGTTTGGAATTATTAAAATTACATAGAAACTAAACTCTCCATACAATAGCATCACTCAGTGGAAGCCAAAGTAATCATTGGATGTAAGGTTTGTGCATAAAATCCCTATGTCATGCCTACTCATTCAATATCCCCAGACTAGTTTCTAGCCTGTGAATTTCATCAGTGAGTGGTGCTACTGTGTGGAGAGTTTAGCCTCTGTGTAAACAACTTATGTAAGCATAAACAATGGTGATCATGTGATGTTTAGTAGTTGAATTATTAACTATGTGAAATAGATCAGAGTTTGTCTTCTAAGTACAGTTTACTTGAATATTTATTTATTCATACCTGTGAATTTCTGATTTTATTTAATGATTATGTTTTTGCTATTTTTTCTTTTTTGTTATTTTTATAAATATTATCTTTTGGAAAATTTAAATGGAAAAACATCCTTGTGTCTTAAAAGGATAAACAACCAGAAAATAATTGCCTTAGGAACTTGTGACTTAATTACTCTCAGAATAGATTTAAAATTGTGATAAACAATCTTGTTATTGCTCTTTTAAAATGAAAATACCATATTATATGTGGATCAATATCATTGAAAAGGATATTATTTCACCTGTCAAATAATTTTGGAAAAATGTTTGTAGTAAACTAATCTTATATTGCAGAGAGAAATTTTTGCAATAAAAAGAATGAGTATCTTTTATAAAATGAATTTTATTAATAGAATCTATAGAAAAATATGCCATAAATTGTATATATAGTATTCATAAGCTTTAATATATAATAGATATTTAATAATTTATTTTTATCATATTCATATGTCAGTAATGGTATTGCATTTTAAATGTGTTTATTTAAATGAATAATGCTTAAGATGTACCTATAATACAATAGTAAGATTAGAAGATAATAAATAAAAAGTAAGTCCAGACTAAAGCTCGAATATAGAATTTGTTTAAGACCCTTAATGTTATATGAAACATTCGGCCATGTTGACCTTATATTAGCTCGGAGATAATTAAATGTTATACCTAAATAAAAACGATAAAACAAAGATATCATTTAGATAGCATGCTTTGATAGAGGTGATATATTAAGATATACCAAATTAAGATAAATCTGTTATTCTATTTTAATTAACATTAGTAATGTTTTATTTATTTTCTATATATTAGAAACTTTTTCTAATTAATATGTATATGTTTTAGAAACACAGAGTTACACATTATCTTATCTACCTGCTGTCCTTTTATAACAGCACTTATAAATAAATAAATGGGTTTATTTAAGTTAAATTTTTGAATCTTTAACTTAAATAAACCCATTTATTTATTTAAAGAACGTGATTAAATATATTCATTTATTTATCTTAGCTCTATTTTATTTTAATATGTATGCATTCATATTTTGATAATAATATTATTTAATTATTGATTTTTAAATAATGACTTGTATTTTATTTATTATCATCATCACTTTGATTCACAATGTCACATAATTTTAATCACAATTTCCGAATTTTTGTTATACTTTATGTAAAGTAATTATGTGAATATTATTTATTTTAAATATTTTTAAGAGAGCCCATCTGCATTTCTCTCACAGTTATATTTATATGCTATGAGATATGAATTGAATTCACTCACAAAATGCCCATTTGTGCTCAGCCATGTCCTAAGAAAGTCTTGTTGTTAAATCATTGAGAAATAATAAGAATTATATATATACATGTAAATATGTGGTAATTTTGATTACATATATATATATATATATTGTTTTTAGTTGTGATACTATGCAAGACACACACATAAAAGTATAATGAATAGTTATATACTTATTAGCATGTACATTGTAAAAAAATGTTGTAAAACATTGAGATATATTAAAATAGTAATCTCCACATACAATAGTGTAGTAATGGATATTATTAATGAGAAATTTAATTTACTTATTATATTTTAACAATCATTAGAGAATCACTCCTAAGATATGCTTATTATATTTTATTAACTGTTTTGAAAAGTTAAGCTAAGATTTATGTTATAACCTGTTGGTGAATGACTAAATGTTGGTACTACCTATTAAATTAGGCTTAGTTTCTTTTATTTAGGCTGATTAAATATAAATTAGTGTATCAGCCTTCATTTACTGTTACAATATATATCAAAAAAGCTTTTACATGATTAGCCCATTAAAAAGTCTCTCCAAGATTTTTTTCCTAAAAAGAGAAGGGAAAACCTATATTAATTACACACCAGGCTAATGAACTAGCATTTACTACAATTGTTTTTAAGCCAATAAACATCACAATTGTTTTTTTTTGTAGTTAAGACTAACTAGGTTTCCAATTACCAGATAATTATAGATGGCTAGCTAATTTTGTTATGTGTTATATGCATAAAAGAAAAAAATCCTAAAGCTGTTTGGAAACTAAAAAAATTGTAAATATAAGTTTTCAAACTCTTAGCTTAAGTTGTGAATATAACATATAAATGTGCTGACCAACATCATGTAAGATGCTTAATATATTAATATATATATATATATATATATATATATATAAACTCATTTAATCTTCAGAATTATTACACTTATTAAGTAAGTAATATTTTGAGTGCATTTTGAAATTTATAATTGCAGTTTCTAATGTTATAATAGACTATTTATGAGTCTGCATTCAAGTTTTATTTACCTATTAAAGGGGTTTATTTAAACTTCTTTGTATCAATAATTTCAATCTCTGTGGTCAAGTTGCTATCTTTAGTGTCTATATATATATATGTATATTTGTCCATTAATAAAGATGGGATTCCATCCTTATTGTTAAAAGTTGGTTGTTTTGACAACAGTTTGAAAATTGTTAATTGTTATTGATACTGGGATTGTCTAAGTGTTGGTTGGTTTTTAATGATTATACATATATATAATTTTAATAAATTACATATAATACATTTTTCATGGGGAATTTATTAATTTACATAAATATAAATGAATATTGAAAGTTTTAATGAGATTTTCTGTGTATCATGTTATCTACTAATAAAAGGGAGCAGACAAATAAATATCTTTAATAGATGGTATAATTTCAGTTTGTAACTTTAGTTTTTAATTGGTTATTTGCTTGATTACATCATAGCTGCCCACTGTTTTAAAAAAAATATGTAGAAAATCTCATTAAAGCTTTCAATATTCACATTTATAAGTCTGTAAAACGTTTTTAATTATATATATATATAAGCTTGAAAAATAGATGGTTCATTCTATTCTAATATTTATTAATGCATGAGTATTGTTTATACATGTCTTCTAGAAATGTAATTATTTCCAGTTAAAATTTTATATAGATTATCCTAAGAATATTTTATATTTATATTTACAAAATTGATTTTTTTTTTTAATTATAAAATTGTTTAAAATGAGATGTTATCTGTATCCTCTAAATATTTCACTATAATCTCAGAATTGTACAATATTTAAATCAAGTTTATGTAAAAATTTCTTCTCTATTTCCAACAATAACAGTAAATGAATGCTTAAAGTCAACATAATGTTGAAGAATAGATGCTTCGTTTTATTCTTTGCATTTATTGATGCATAAATTTTCTTTATAATTGGCTTCTGGAGACATAATTATTTCTCTTTAAATTTTATATACATTAATTCATGTGTATTTAATATTTATATTATATAGTATAATAATATTAAGAGAAATAAGATATATCTTGTATAATAAATATGGTTCAAGAGATTATTGTTTTTGTTAAAAAATATTAAAACTAAACATATACCAAATTTATTAAATTTCTTTGATGATTAAAAGATCACATAATATTATTATTTAATTATAATTAAACTTAAAAATAAAAACAGCAAATTTAAATATTTGTGAACTACTTCTTAAAATGTAAAATTGCTTATTTAAAAATATTAACACTTTGATAGTTGTGAAACTAATTTAGCTCCAATAATTGCAGAATAAGTTTGAATTATTATAATTTTAGAAAAACCCTAAAAATTTAATTTTTCTGCATTTTTAAATAGTTAAGTTTAACACATTCCATATAATAAAATTTCAACTGCATGTATGGCATTAAGGAATTGAGATGTTTCTAATATCATTATTTAATTAAAATAAATGAAAGAATTGTGTATTATTTCTACTTTTACTAATTTGTCAGATATAAGTTATAATGAGCTATAATGACATTATCCCAATACTTTGCATGACATAATTTTATATTTATTTAAAATCATGAATCTCAGTAACTTTAATAATAAAAAAAATCCCATGTTCACTAGGAATTATATAATATTTAGCATTCAACTATAAAGTTGAGCTAAATATAGACTAAAGTGAGATTTCTTACTTTCTTATTTTACTTTTCTCAGCTTGAAATTAATACAAGAATCATTAGTTCATTAACTTTTTAATTACAAAGCTAAATTATACAGCATGATAATTTTAATAAATGCATAATATAATATAAAATAATAATTATTGTTGTTAGAATCTGATAAATTTATGTTGGCTTTGCATCAATGGCAGTTTTGGATATAAATAAAATTTTAATATAATATGTAGGAACAGTTTACAATTGTTTCTCACATAGCTTGTAAGAATATTTTGCTGCTGACATTATCAGCTCCCACCAACATTCTTGTTTATCATTGCTGGTAAATAATAAATATTAATAATATGACATTAAAAAAAATCAATAAAATTAATAAATAATAACAATAATAAAAAAAGTCCTATTCATATAAAGCATTACTAGAGGAAATAAGACAAAATTGGTAATAAATTTCAAAGATATAATTAATAAATATAAAAGATAACATTTTAATGTAGTACCTGAGACTTGCTAAATCAGTTTTTTGTGAGTGAATAATGAAAGTAAGATTATAAGAGATTAAATATTTTATTTTTAAATCTAAAACAAAAAAAAAGATAATATGAAGATTGAAAGTAAGGGTAAATCTTGGTACCATTATTTATAAGTGAATGACAGTATAATACCAAAGTGAAAGTTTTATTTTATTACATCTATATCTTTCTTTATGATCAAGCAGGCTAAAATAAAAAGTCTCAGTTATGAAAAATCTTAATTCAAATCTGAATTTGAATCAAGACCATGGGAAAAACAAATTAAAACACTATTCATTATGCTCTAATTGTTTTCCTAAAGTATTCTTTTAACTTTACAAAATAATTTCTATAACAATTTAGTCTTTTTTTTCACTACGTCAAAATAGTTTTTTGTATAAATAAATCAATTTTTTTACTTTATTCATTATTTAATATGTTAAAGGTCTGCTATAAAAATAATTGTTGAGCTCAAAGAAGATATTGGCAAGGGATTTGTGATCAATCAATAAATACTTCTACTGATAGTTTTCTTATGGTTTTAGCATGTATTAACCAAGTCTGTTATAAATAGATGTTCTATACAATTATTACTATAATATTATAAAATTTTGAATTTTTAACCATATTATTTTTGCTACCTTTTCAAATTTCAGGACAGCTCAGAAACATCTTTTGGCCAATTCACCCCCTGGTCAATATTTTCATAAGTATTATATATTAAAATGCATGTAAAATGGTATATTTTATTATAATAATTTTTTTTCCAAAAAATTGTGTGGAAAAAGTGTGAAATTCAAAATTTCTGCTCTAACATAGACATAAGCACCTCCCTGATATGTTCAACCATTGTCTGTTGCCAAAGCTGTAAAACATTCAGTGTTTTACAACATTGAAGTTTCCAATGATGCAAAACATGTTTATTTGCAAATTTATTAAGGTTTTAGATATTTTTTTAAAAATAATTTGCACTATATTTATTAGATATCAAGAAATAAAAATTATTAGTAACTTGATTTGACTTGAATTACTTTATTTTCAAAAATATAATGTTATATTAGCAGCCAATGTAAATGTGGCCTGAAGCAAATTACAAGACTAATTTTGATATAAACAAGCTGCTTTATTTACAAGTAAGAAAATATCAAGAAAATATCATAATTTTGCAATAAATATTCAAAAAATTTAAATTTTTAAAGCATAACTCATTAGACATAAGAGAAATAAATAAATATTCATTCGCATTTTTAAAAATAATGAAAAACAAAAAATATTTTGTTGATTTTATAAACTGAAAATAATCTTTTTAGAAACAATGATGTCTAATGTCTTTGTTTTGATTACAGTCTCATTTTTTTAATATTTACAGAAACAAAATGTGAACATTTAAAATGTACTTCACAAGTAAACTAAAATACCTATCAAAGGAAGTCAAATTTATTTTCTGATAAGTGATAATCATTTTATCATATATTTTACACTGACATAAATTGAAAATAATTTTTCTAGAAACAATGATGTATAAAGCCTTTGTTTTGATTATGTCCTCATTTTTTTAATATTTACAGAAACAAAATGTGAACATTTAAAATTTATTTCAGCAGTAAACAAGAATATATATTGAATGAAATGAAATTTATTATTTTCTGATATGTAATAATCATTTTATCATATATTTTACGTTGACATGTGAGACAAAGAAATCTGTCAGAAAAAGCAAATTACAAAAAGATTTAATTTCATTTCTGTTTTGTATGTTGCCATATTTTATAAATTAATTTCATTTAAATAAATATAAATTTCACATTTCACCCTGATGCTTCATGTTATCTTTGATAACAAAAATAAATAAATCAGAACTTTTTACAGTCAATGAAGAGCATCATGTGACTTTCTCTACATACTTTCAGCATCTGCATTAACAGCAGTAATTTATTCTATTTACTTTAATTCAAAGCTATCTATTGTAAATCTAGTAATTAATGGACACTAGGTAATGGTGCCATATCCAAATCCCTAGAATAATTTCTGATTGTTGCATATGAAAGTGTAAATCAATATTTAATAATAATAAACATAAATTGCTGAAAACTAATATAAAGCTTTGATATTACAAGATTATTTAGTTTCTAATATTTTTTTAAATTTAAAATACTTGGCTAAAGAATAGAGTATATCTTATACTTATAAATTTTATCTTGTATTTGAATGATTGTGTGAGTTTTAAAGAACTTAAATTATTAATACTATTAAAAATATATATTATTTTCTCTGCATATACACTTTTTATTATGTACTGGTTGTAATTGTAATGTTAATAAAATTCTGTCTAAAACAATATTAATAATTTATTTATATTTTACAAACTTTGTTTTTTGTATTTTATAAATTTTTCCCCCACTATTTTGTAGTTTATTATTAATAATAATCTTAATAAAGTAAGTCATTATTTTAAATTCTTTTTTAATTCTATTTATTTATTTATTAAGTAAGTTTTAAATTTTGAAGAAAAGTTCTTACTTTTTTTTACTTTTTAAAATCCATACATTATATTTTATGGTTAATTATATTTACTTTATTAAAACTTTTTATATGAATATTGTAATTACTTGGTGATAGTGACTAATTCATCTATCTGACTTCATAACAGAGAATTATATATGCTTCATAGCATTGAACCTTTCTTATTGTTTATGATGATTGAATTAGAATTATTTGTTTTATAGCAGTTTTCTATTTTAATATATTATTAAAAATTTCTTTGTTTCGTCACAGTATTAATCTTTAGATTATAAAAATTTTATTTGTATTTTTAATATGCATATTAATTGTTACAAATGTTTTTACGCAAAAGTATATATTCATAGAAAAAAATTAAAAACAATAATAATTTTGATTTTAAACATATATAAATAAAATAGTTGGAATATATAGCAAAAATAAATTTATAGAAAGTAAAATGATAAAAGAAAAATTTATTAAGAAAAAAAAAGTGTTTGAAAAGATATGGAGAACATGTTAATCTTCGTTCAATAAAAATAACTATTGCATGCATAGCATAAAAAAATGCAAAGGTTTATGGAATTATGAATTCTCTTTTAAATTCATAAAGATTATAAAAAAAGATTTGTAATAAAATAATTTATGCTTCACGTGAATAGAACGATAAGCTTTCTCACAACAAAAAAATTCTAACTCTAGTAAAATATAATTACTGCAATTTAATTTTTTATGCACCAAAATATTAATAATCAATCGATTATCAAAAAGTAAAATTCTTCGAAAAGTATTTATAGTATTTATATAAAGTTGTATTTTTGTGCAAAATAAAATGTATTTTTAATTTTTTTCTTTCTCTCTTTTAAAAATAAATGTTAATATTATTTTTTTTTTCTTATGTCATAGCATCGGCCTGGAGAAGAACCCACAACCGTCTGCAACTAACTACTTGCTTGCAAGACGGCTGCGATGACCTCTCAGCTAACAACGCTTGACATGTTAATATTATATTTTTGCTTTGAAATGCAGATTTTTTTAAATCTTTAGATAAAGTTGTTAAGATGTCAACAATGGTTACATAAAACGCGCTCTTTTTTCTTCATAGAAACAAGCTACTAAAAAGAATTTTATTAAGTGTTTTTTGACCGAGAGTCTTATTATGTTTTAGTATCAGAAGTAACGAAGTCTCAATCCAAGAACTTTTACTCTCAAGTTCGTTTATTCTGCTAATAGCAGAGACATTTCCATTCAAATAACCAAAATAAAAAAATTTCCTCCTGATTTGTGTTGCTGTTGTTTTAATTTCATCATTTAAGAATTATTCAAAAAGATATTATTTTTGACCAGAAATTCATATCATTAGTCATCTTCTCATGATCTTTTATTAATAAAATTAATTTCTCCTTGGCAATTAAAATGTTTTTTTCAGTAATTACTATTATTAACTTTTTGCTACCAATGATTATTATATATGTTTGCCTTGGAATGGTGGTTATATTTATGTAAATGTAGACTGAGTAAACAATTAGAACCCATATTACCATTTTATTTTTGAAATAAAAACATTTTATAAGATGTTCAAAGTGATATGTTAGGAAGTATTTCTAATACTTGATAAATATGTGATGTAAATTTTAAAAAAGGCTAATTGTTGGTTCACAATTAACTATAAGTTCTGTATTTAAATATACTTAACTGTTTAAATTTAACAATAACAATCTCAAAAAAAGCAAGAAGCAAAGATTGAAAAAATGTAGCCAAGTTTTGTCAAGAGTCAATCTTCATTGAAAATGATTGATGGTTTTTATAAAATGTAGCAAAAAATATATTGGAGTGAATAATTACAAAAAAAAATATTCATCTGAACAACTATTGTAAACTTTAAAAACAGTACATTTGTGGACAAGATTTCATTTAAAACTACTGTTTCTGATATGAATGTTACGATGTAGAAGCAGATTGGTGTAGTGTAAGAATCAAACAATAAATCACTGGATGATGATTACAAAGTAAAACATATTAATCATAATAGTTCTTGTTAACAGTAAAATGGACCATGGTTTATGCAGTAGTTCTTTTACCCAATCATTACTCTGTATGGATAAAACATATTTGAAGAACATCTGAATACTCACAGTATAAACATTATTCCAAATATTTTTTCAAGATGATAATTATTAAATCAAAGTTTTTGCACAGTCAAATTTAGACTTGAGGAATATAGAAATATTGTATGTCTTTTATAATTTCTTCAGTGACATAAGGAAAATATTATAAAGTTTTTAGAGCTACATTAAATAATAAATGATAGATAAAAGTTTTTAATGACATCTCTCAGAAGACTTAATATTTTTTTGTAAAGAAGGAAATTAATTTTGCCCTAGATATTAATCATATAATAAATAATTTCAACTATCCAAAATATAAGTAGTTCTTGGTGCAGATGGTAGCTTTGCATATAAAAAAACTGATTCTTCTTAAAATAAGAATTTTAATTCAAAAAATAATATAATTATTAATACAGCTAAACAAAGCCCTTTTGAATTAAAAAAATATAGAATAAATTGTCAGTGATAAAAACTATTAACAATATAAAAATACATGAATACTGTTTTTGATGACTGTAAACTAGCTTTGATAAAATTAATTGATTTTTCTTATTGAAGAATGGACAAATAAAGCTATTGACTAGAAGGAGAGAGTGAAATTACAAAATGTGAATTTTGTTTATAGAAAATACAAATATAGGTAAAATATTTAAAAATATATTTTCTAAGATTTTTAAAACCTTATTCAGAATTGATAAAAACTTATTTGGAAAAAAAATATGGAGTGAACATTAATATTTAAATATATAAAATGTATTAATGATATCATGTTAAACTAATAGTTATTACCTATAAATGAGTGGAAGATAAAAAATGTGAACATAATTAAAAGAGAAATAATTTGTAATTAAACACGTTTATAAACTACAAAAAATATAGAATTATAAATCTTATTCTATAAAAATATATTACTATTTCAGTAGATTTGAAATATATATATAATTAATTGTGATTACAATTAAAAATTGTAAAAATTATGAATTTTAAAAAAATAAGAACTTTAACAAAAACTAACAAATAATAAAGATAAGATAAGCCATAATTTATACTGGACAAATTCAGGAGACATCTTAGTCCTCCATTATATCAATAATATTAGCAAATATGCTTTTAAATATCTTTGTTCATATGGCTAATCTAATACTTCTTATTAAATAGATAAAGAGTAAACTTTTTATTTTATAACTAATTATAATATAAACTTTATAAAAGAGTTAATGACTTCATTTAAGTTATGTTATGAAAAATATATTTAAAAAATTAATCATCATTTTTCTTAAATCATAATAAAGATGACATTGCCAGCAAATAAAATTTATTTATTTAGCCATATGATTAATCACTTGTGAAATCAAGTGATGTATAAAAATCAATATAATAGTAATAATAATGATAATAATTTTATATCAATAGTTCAGACTAAAAATGGATTTATTGTAAACTGAAAACTTTTTGCCCATTAGCAAATCATTCTGTTCAGAAAACCAACTGGTCAAGATTTCTTAACTTAAAAAAACCCTAGTCATTAAAATTCATTATTTTAAAACAGGGTGATAATTTTATTGAAATATTTAATGCATTTTAATGACACTAGAGTAATTAAGTATCTTCAATAAAATATGTTAAGAGAAGCAAATCTTCATTATGTCTGAATTTATATCCAAAATTAAAGCAAGAGAGATACTCTACAAGACATTTTTTTGACATTTTTTATTAATTCGTACATAATTTCAAGTTGGAATTGTTTTTTTTTTATGTGTAGAGATGGTAATCTGGACCAACTGATGATTGCTGGGTTAGCATGAAATACGTATATTGGTGATTATTTATCTTTTCGGCATATATGTGTTCAAGTGTATCAGTGTTATGAGATAGTGTGGAGAGTGGTGGGTCGTGTGAAAGTCTGTGCTCATATACCCTATATATTATAATATTTATGTAAATGTTTTTTTTAATGATTTGTAAAAACATTAAAAAAATAGTCTTTGCCTTTTTAATTTTTTTTTCGAAGAGTATTTTTTTAGAAAGATTTATAAATGCTTTTTTCCTTAAAAAAGAAAAACAAAGAAAAAAGAACAACAAAAAATTTATTACTGACTTTCTTAAAATATGTATATGTATAATATATATTCAATAAAAAAGCATGTGTTATATTTTTCGGAATATAACTTTATATATAGTTAATTAAAATGTATAAAACTTTTAGAAAAAGTTAGGTAATTTGCTTAAAATGCCAACATTTTCACATTATTAACACATCATCAAATCGCTTTTTGCTTCTCAACATAATTAACACTTGATTACATAGATTTAAAAAAAATGTTTGTTAAATTCGCCCGACTACGAGTTTTTTTAAAGTTTTTAATATTTATTATTATCCTTGATTGATAATTAATGCAAATGACTATTCCCTATTGCTTAAATGATAATTACCTAATTAATCAAAAATAATAAAAAATACACGCTCATTTATGTATATATAAGACCAGATGTAGTACGAATAAATGTGATAAAAAATCTGCTGAACTGATATGAAAAAGCCATGGATCGAATGAATTCCGAAAAAGTTTAATCCTGCAGCAGATCATTACAATGATTGCAAATTTTGATGACATAATTTTAGCATCGAAAATTTAAGTTCATAACAAGAATATCATTTCAGTTTAATTTGAAATTTAAATCTTGTTACCAAAATGTATATTTTATACTAGGCTAGATCTTATTATATAAATGGTAGTGTAATAGCAGCGCAAGAAGCATGTAATAACTGATAGAGCAAAGCGCACATCAATTTATCATACGAGGTAGAAGTGCGTAGATAAAATATTATATTTATTGTTTTGTGTTTATAAAAAACTAACCAGTTAAGATTATTGCTTTTTTATTTTATTTTATCCATCTTTAAAAAAGTTTTGGAATTTATTTTAAAGCAAAATAAATTATTAATGTTTTAACAAAAGTAAGGAAAAATATGAATATATTTAAAATAATGTATATATATTATGTAAATAATTAAACTCGATTTTACTCTACTATATATAATTATGCTGTAGAATTACAAAACTTTTTAATTAAATTTTATAAATGTTTTTTTTAAATTTTACTGAATAAATAACTAAGTTTAAATTAAACCATTTAATTAATGGCATTCCTATTACATTATAGAAGCATTTTATATTGATATTTAGTTTATTGGTTGCAGGTTTATTGCTTCATAATTTTTTTTGTAATGTAATACATAGCAATTTCTTTATATTTTTACATATGATTTTAAAAACAAACTGATCGATTATTAGAATGATTAAGAGTAGTTTAGTCACAATATTTCAATTTTGAGGACAGTTTGAAAAAAAAAACGTCAGATTAAATAAAACTATGATATTCTTCCTTTCACTCTGGTGCTTGAATATTATTTGATTTCTCAAGTAATTGACAGTACAATAAGTAATTGCAAATAAAATTATCTAATAATTTGACAAAATAGTACAGTTTGTAATATGCAAATTTTCATTTTTTTTTAATTTATTAATTTTCATTTATTCTTTTATTTAAGCTTAATTCTTGTGGAGATTTTGGAATGATTCTTTTTTAATTTTCTTAAATTAATTATAAAAGTTAAAATAAAATACTATTCAATAAATTTTTACAAGTTATCAACTGCAAATATTTGTTAAAAACAAGACACCCACATTCCAAACCAACTTTAAAAAGGTTCTCTACTTTTTATTATGATTATCAAAAATATGTAACTTTTCCCCAAATATTACGGATTGTTTCTTATATGTGTTCAAAAATAATTTATATTTGAAATAAAACAAAAAATTACTGTGACATAATATTTGAAAATTTGAATTTTAATTTAATCACAAAAAAATAAAAATATTTTAAATGGTACACAAAACAAAACATAAATATCTATTCTAAATTAAAGGTTTCTCCAGCATCACTCCTCAGAAAAACAGTCAACTGTCATTAAAGAAGAGTTTTCAAGTTTCTCATTGCTTATCTATAACTTAGAAAAGCTAGATAGTCATTAATCACTCAATAATTCTATGACTACCACAGATATTAATGTTCAATGTATACATTTTTAAGTCCTTTTCCAAAATGCAAGTTGGATTAACTAAACAACAGAGTATTGTGTCGGTGTAATAATTCTTGATCATCATTAATAGTAGTTTGTCAATTGTTTGCCACCTTTTCAATATAATTTACTTTAGCATCTCGTTTTTAGAGCCATATTATAAATTTTAATGAATCTCATATCAAAATGCATAACTGCTTTAAAAAAATGTATATTGCTAAGAAATACTTAGATATTTA
This sequence comes from Epiperipatus broadwayi, assembly GCA_028023455.1. Taxonomy (NCBI): domain Eukaryota; kingdom Metazoa; phylum Onychophora; class Udeonychophora; order Euonychophora; family Peripatidae; genus Epiperipatus; species Epiperipatus broadwayi. The sequence continues at coordinate 397,164 of JAQFVV010012921.1, forward strand.
AAAGCATTTTTAAATTTCATATTCAAATCTCAGATTTTACATTTCAGAATTTAAAATATATTATCATAAAATTAATCATTGTTAAAATATATTATAATGGAGATAAATATAAATTCTGATGAAAAATAAACAAAATCCAATATATATATATATTAATGTAACCACTACTTTAATGATAATGCTAAAATATAGCCTTATGACCTAAAATTAAATTTGATGTACTTAATTCAGAAGTATTTTACATAGTTTTTTTAGATTCAATTTAAAATGAATCTTAAGGCACCAAATTTTCTAAACAGAATTTTTTCTTTTGGAAATCTTAACACTGGCCAATCGCCATCATTTTAAATTATTACCATTATCTCTGCATGCCCCCTCCCCCAGATGATTGCATGATTTCGCAAAATTTATGGATATCAGTAGCATATGTTTGGACTGAGATCCAAAAAGCAAACACAAACTAAATAATAATAATAATGATAATAATAATAATAATAATAATAATAATAATAATAATAATAATAATAATAATAATAATAATAATAATAATAATAATAATAATAATAATAATAATAATAATAATAATAATAATAATAATAATAATAATAATAATAATAATAATAATAATACTTTTGCAAAGTTTCAAATCATGATCTTATGCAAATATTATACTTTTACTATAGTAATCAAACCCTATTAGTGTTAATCCTTTTTTGGTATTGGTGATAATAGATAGTGTATAAGTAGGTCTTGGTAGATCTTACAGTAAAAGATAAGCAATTTTATAGCCACACATAAGATGAAAACAATATTAATTATCTGATTATATATATAAGTAAACTATTAATCACCTGATTGTGAATGACCAATCAATAAAGAACAAAGATGCTTAAAAGGCTAAATACAAAGATGAAAAGATATTGATAAATTCATTCTTTGAACATTTTACTAAATAATAATTTAGTTCTTTCACTGACAATTTTAGACTAAATCACATAAACAAAAATTAAGATAATAAAAAAATTGTCACATGTGGAGTTAGCCAACAAAAATATTTTAAACTTGAATATAAATACAGTAATATCCATTCTCATTCCCCAATAAATCATATATAAAGTAGGTGATTATGTTATTTTGTCTAAACAACTAAATTCAATCAAGCTTGCTAGATAATTATGTTCACCATTAATACTTTTATATTACACTACATAAAAAATTAAGATATTCACAAAGTGCCACTTTGGTGAATAATGGAACCATAACTACAAAGGTAATTTCTAAACAAAATTTAATTATGGCAATACTTAATCTATTTACCAGCAATGTAAATATAGTAAGGAACCACTTTATCCCTGTAAATTTTGCTATTAGTGATTATGAATTATATATAGATTGTGACCTTTGGTTTTTCTAAGAAAGCTAGTGTTTTATTATTGCCAATAGTTAACTAGAAAAAAAATATAAGAATAATTTGTTAACTATCTCTGTAAATTATACAAGCATAGACAAATCTAAATAATTAATGAATAAAGTATTTCTGTCAGGAAGAGATAATATTATGTTTAATTGATTGCTTTTCTAAAATATTTTAAATATATAATTAAAGTATATGATAATAACTTAAATCTAAAATATAGCTAATTATATTGAAGTTTAGATTATTTAATATAAGGTAGAGTAACTATATTAGTGCCTGAACTAATTATAATATTAATTAAAATTAATTTAACGTCAAAATTTAAGGAATAGTCATTATAATTCAAATAAAATTAATTATTTACACTAATTTGTAATAATAACAAGTCAATTTGTCTAGATAATAGTATTAAAACTAAGTTAAGAGGTTAAACTAAATAGGTAATCAATATTGCTATTCAAAGAATCTTTAAATTTGATAGTTAAAAGATAGGGAATGTTTTTTTAAATGTGTGAATAAGCATGCTTGCAATAATAATTCTAAATTTATTTGTTAATGTAATTATTTCTTTAGTTTGTAATATTATATATTATTTTAGACTATTTTTGTTTAATTAAAAAAATTAAATAATATATTATTGAGCCTCTGAAATTATTCATTTGTACAATTTAAAAGGGTTTTAAGAAATTAATAAAATTAGATATTTATTTTATTTTATTTTTATTATTTTATTTAACAATATAACTTGAATGATGAAAAATTCCTAGACTGCCATGTGATTATCTGGTGATTTTGCTACTAAATTTAGATTTAGACAAAAGACCAATCAACTGTTAATTTAAAGATGGAGAAATCAATAGGAAATGAGGTTTACTGACAATTGGAATGATTGACATTAGCAAGCTATAAAAGGATTCACACACATATTTTTGGAAGAAGTGTATTGAAAAGAAAAAGGGGAGAGCATTAAAAAGACAGTGACAGTGAAAAAGAAAAAAAGCAGAATGAAGAGAAAATAATCAAAATAAGAGTCATAGATCACATGACCCTATTCTCTTAAGCTTGTACATTATAAATAATAAGGATCGCCAATTCCTCAACAAGCTTTGTGATAAATGCTTAGCCAGAGCCAGTATTTAAAATATCTCCATCAGGAACTCCCCCAAACCCCTGACCATGGTTTCATGCTTTGGCACTCCTCAGAGAGGTTCCAGGATAGGTTCAGACAATAGATCTAAAAATACCAACCCAAAGCCAAGCACTTATCTAAAAGTTATCTATTGAGTGGAAAATCTGAAATTTTCAGACACCTACATGTCTTCAAACCCAGCTATCCAACTCTAATAGCTATATGAGGCTGATAGATCTTCAGCCATACCATATATTAGTAGTCTTAGCAATATAACATCACATAAGACTTAAGGCAGAGACTATAAATAGTCAAAATAAGAATCATAGATGACATAACCCTAGACTTTTAAGCTTGTAAATTATAAACAATGAGGATTGCCAATTTCTCAACAAGTTTATTTTCCCACTGCCAAAAAGAATTTGCAGATGAGCTAAAACTTTAAAAAATTAAAAGTGTAAATTTTAATAAGTTTTCTTTTTTGTTAAAGTTAAAGTAAATATGTAAAATTAGATCAGGTATTGATTCTCATCCAAAGTTAATCAAGGGATCTAAATCAAATGTTAGAGAAAAATTTTATAAACAAGATGTCAATTAATTGTCTAAAAAAGATTAAAACATTGATTTCTGGAGCCAAAGTGTTACAGGAATCACATTTAACTTATCTTAATTTAGTTAAAAATGTTGTTTCTTATTCGGAAGCAGATGTATTGGAAGTTTATTTTAGTGTTAACTACAATATTTTAATATTCTGTTATAACTTGTTAAGATAATATGATTCATTAGAAACTTTTAAAATGATTATTGTCTTTTGTCTCAGATAAAATTATTTAGAGAAATAATTATTCATGAAAGAGAAAACAGTTGTTGTGAATGCTAATGATTTTATTATCACAATAATTAAATAATTTCTTATCATATTGACTAAAAAGAAAAATTTTGATTGACAAAGTTATTGAAATTTTCACTTATAAATTGATATTTTTAAATTTGACAAATTATTGATATAGAATGATGTCTTTGATAAAGTGTTTAATAATTAACAAAAGATTGCTATTTTCTATGAAATGACTGTATGCAATAGTTACTTTAAATATGCTCAAATTTAGAGAAGAAAGTTTTAATTAAATCGCTATAGGAAATATTTGAATAAACCATACCACATGTAAATAATTTTATTCAGAAAAATTTCTTAATTGTAGAATAGATATATGTGATAAATTCTGTCTTAATATTCCTTAAAAATCTACCTAATTTGAAAAAAAAATGTTTAGGATTAAACCACTGCATTAAATATTTCATTGAAAAAAACATGCTTCATTGAAAAAAACATGCTTGAATTGGAAAGAAAGAATGCATAGTATATGCGATATTAAAATAATTATTGACATTAAATAAAGTGAAATCAGTGTAATGTGTTAAGAAGAAATGTTAAACTGTTCTGTCCAGTATATGTGAAATAATTTGTAAAATAATGGTCATTCATTTATTCATTGATATTTTCTTTGTGTGTGTGTATGTGCAAAGTTTTTACAAAAGGAAGAACTGTCAATGCAAATGGGTTGTTGAATTATATTACCAGCATGCAAAGAATATCCTTATGTGTTTAATTACTTGCTGTTGAATATGGAACTGTGCCAGATTAAAAAATTAAGTATATTTTCTTTTATTTATTAAAAAAAAAAGGTTTTTGGTAAAATTTAAGTTATACATTATAACATATTATGATTATTATATGCTATTTTGAATAATAATAATATTTTCATTTTATGTGTTATGGTCTAGCATACCTAGCAGAGGTTTATTTATTATTATTGTTATCATTAATAATACTATACTATATAATGATTTAGTATTAAATTATTTTAAAGAGTATTGTTATGTACTTTACTATGAACAAGGCAAAACTCTCTCCATATAGTAGTGCCACCCTATGCCAATCAGAGTAATCAATGGATGCAAGAAGGCTTGTGCATAAAATCCTTATCTAATGCCTACTCATCCAATATCCCCAGACTAGTTTTTGGCTTATGACCATCATCAGTGAGGAGCCTTGGATCTGAGAGCACTGCACCTAGATCTTAGTATCTAATGCAACCCTCCAGCAACCACCTTTTATCTCCACTTAACTACAAAACTATGAGAATGAAATTGAAAACACAATAATATTTTCAATCTAAGCTCAATAGTGGAGATAAAAGGTGGTTGCTGGAGGGTTGCATTAAATCCTAAGATCTAGGTGCAGTGCTCTCAGATCCAAGGCTCCTCACTGATGATGGCCACAAACCAGAAACTAGTCTGGGGATATTGGATGAGTAGGCATTAGATGGGGATTTTATGCACAAGCCTGTATGGAGAGAGTTTTGCCTTGTTTAATAACAATTATGTGCTAGTATAAGATAGTGATCATGTGATACTTTATTATGAGAGGTACATTGGTAATGAATGTTATATGTTCATGAAAATGATGTATATTTCTTGTTATTTTAATTGCTTAAGGCTACAATTTTGGTTTTATGCATCAGTTTAGTGTTATATTATCAAGAATTCAGAATTAATTCTTCCTCAGTATATGTGATAAATGTTATCTTATCTTTGGGTGTTCCCAAGGTATGTGAATTATTTCCATCTTGATGGTTTGGAGATTGAGATTAGCTCTCTCATTATTGTTGATATTGAAGTAATATTTTGCTGCAGATATATTTTTTCACTTTTATGATTGTAATGTGTTGGTTCATTCCTGTTGTTATATATCTCTAAAGACAAAGTCCTAACATATTTTATTGCCTTCAGAGAGCAGATGCTTATTCTAGGTTTATGCCATCATTAGGTTTATTGCTTTATTAGCTTTCCTTCTTGAAAATATCTCTGTTAATATATTTATCACTGTGTATGGTGTTGTTGACATTTAATATGTTGATCATTGATAAGTTTCATTATTTTGAAGTGTATCATTCTCTTCATGAACACTTTTAACTTCCTAAGTGTATCTTGAGAGTTTTCATGCATAATCTGTTTTGATGTGCTTTCCAGCAATACATAAAGAAAAACTGATAATGACTTATTCAAAATTATAATTTTTTTATTATTAATCTAAAATAAGCAATGTACATCATAATCATCATTATTCAAAAGCAAGTCATCCTTGGACTGGTAAGATCTAAAGATTGTTTAGCTTTGCTCATTGTTGGGACAAATAGAATAGAGTGTGTGGACATATACATATAATCTCTTCAAATAATTGAAGGCTTTAATAAAATGTTAAGAATTAATGACCATTGAATTAATAAATAATGCATAGTTGGTAAAGCTATAGAATATAAAATTATAGTATTATTTAGGGTCTATATTTATGCAGAAAGGTATAATGTGTACCAGAAATTTATTAATAATTTATTAAATTTATATTAGTAGAACAGCACAGAATACTTATTGATAAAAGTGGCAAAATAAGTATTTAATTTGAAGGGTAAAATTTCTTATAATAATTTTAACTGGTCAAATGTGCTCATCCACCTAAGACCATTCTAGGTCATGGATATTTAACTCAATTATATAATGGATCAATTTGAGTAAATTGTATTCTCCTGTAAGTAATTGTGTAAGAATGATGTAAATATTTTTGTCATGAAATTTTTTATACCAGACTTTCATGATATTTCATGTTTATAAAATTTTATTCATTGTAAATAAATGTTATTTGTTGTTTAATCTGATGTAGTGTCTTTATCATGTTCTTGGTATTCACTAAATCCATATCCAGAAATCTAGACATTATATACTTTATATGTAGTGCAAATATTTTTCAAATATTTGTTCAAAGTACAGACACATAAATTGAAATGTTAAACTATTTAAGTGATAGTAGTTTGCAGATGTGAAGAATGCATTCAAATAAAATATTATTCAGTGATTCTATGGATCACTTTAAGCTAGAACTGCAATTTATGTAAATAAGACTGTGTTTATAATCAATTATTGTCTATTTTCATTTAATACATTTATTTATGTTGATGATGAATGTTTTGAGTGGACATAAAATCCCTTTCTCACTCTTGATATTCGAATAATATCCTAGTAGATGATTATATTATTCCAAATTTAGAGTTTGATGCAATTTTGTTTTAATTAAATTATGTATTAAATTATTATTATTATTATTATTATTATTATTATTATTATTATTATTATTATTATTATTATTATTATTATTATTATTATTATTATTATTATTATTATTATTATTATTATTATTATTATTATTATTATTATTATTATTATTATTATTATTATTATTATTATTATTATTATTATTATTATTATTATTATTATTATTATTATTATTATTATTATGTTTCAAAAGGCCTTTATTGTCTCAAAAGAATTACAAATTTTGCATTTACATAGTTTGTCTACATATAATATCCTGGATTGTCCATTATCATTTGAACACCATTAGCAAATCAATTACTTATAATAGAAAGGAAAAAATTGTTGCTAAATTGTCCTTGTTGCTAATTTGACATGCATATCCTTCTAAGTTTTTTATAATGTTTAATTTCCTCAATTCACTATAACATAGATCTAATTTTAAGTAATGACCAGGTTGCTGCATAAATGTCAGGTCTGGCCAGTCTCTTATCCCTTTTCTGTATTATTTCAAGTTTATTTGAAAAAGTAACTGAATATCTCCTGGAATTGTTACCAATTAGAAAAGTGCATCTAGTACACCAGTATGCATATAGCACAAAGGTTGCTGCCCTGACACTTGGTGTTAATCCTTCTCTAAATGCAGAAATCAATTGATGCATTGTTACATTAGCCCTCCTGTAACTGCTAGTTATGAGATTTCTTATGTGCCTAAGTCCCTCACAGTGATATAGCAGATGTGATAGGGTTTCCTCAGCTCGATGGCATAACCCACAAAAGGGATCAATTGACGTATACAGTCTTTTATGGCAAAGAAAATTTGTGGTAGGTAATGCAGATAGATTAAGTTTTATTAGAAAATTGAAAAACTTTGGTTCTAAGGCCCATCGTTTATACCTTTTAACCAATTGCCTATTATTAATTCCCAGTATTGGTTCTAAAGCAATTGTGTTATTATCTTCATGCATTAATTCATAAATTTCCCAGTATTTGTATTTATTAATAAATTGCTCTGGGATTTTTGATTCTGTTTTACAAAGATGTATTAATTGTTCAAAATATGATAATTTTTTTGGTGGTGGTTTATCAGTTGGAATGACCTCTATGAGCTGCTTAATTTTTGGAAATTGTTTAATAATATCAATTATATTGTTTATCATTCTCTGTTTTGCAAAAATACCAATATCATGTAAGCCAAACCATTTTTATTCAATGGCTGACATAGTTTGCCATTGATATTGACGATTTCCTTGACCATAGTAGTTGATTGCAAATGGTCTTAATTTTGGAGATAAAAGTTTGAGAAAGAACCACTGGATAAAGTAAACTATCTTAGTCATCATCAAACTATTAATCAATTGAATCTTGGAATATATTGACATATAGGTATTGGATAGAGAGTCTGCTATTTTCTGTATTTCATTTTTCAATTTGTTCTGAAATGACATCTCATTCAGTAGTCCCTAGATGGAATGGAAATCCAAGGAATGAGCTGGTTGTGAAATGGATGTACATGGCTTCCTGTGAATATATTCCATGTGTGTTTTTCTGGATTGAAACTTATTTAAATTCCTTTGAGTATTCTTCTAAAATCATCTGTAGTTTTGGTATCTGCCTTTTTGATTTCAGGAAAACTGTAATATCATCCATGTATGCAATACATGTCAATTTTTGACCTGTTCCTGGGATTTCCATTCCCTCAAATGCCTGTTGTAATCGGGCAAGAAGGGGATTTATATATAAAATAAATAAGATGGCACTAAGTGGAGACCCTTGTATTATTATTATTATTATTATTATTATTATTATTATTATTATTATTATTATTATTATTATTATTATTATTATTATTATTATTATTATTATTATTATTATTATTATTATTATTATTATTATTATTATTATTATTATTATTATTAAATAAAAGGTAGATATTAACTTGTTCATTAAATGTATGTCTTCTTATGTTTATCACTAGGATATTATTCATTTATCAAAAAGATGTTTATAAAATAAAATATTGGAAACTTTATATTAAATGTAATTTAAGAACCTTGAGATTATAGAACTATGATTTTAGAACTAAGAACTTATATCTATTGCCTAAGAAATGCAAAGTGGCATACCAAATCAATGATTTACAAAAGTTTCTATTTATTAAATGCGGATCTGATCATAGCAATATGATGATGAAGAAAAAGTTAGAGGTGTGAGAATCTGTTGGAGTTGGGATGATGAAAGAGACTTATTATAAGATAAAATTAATTGTACCCTTGCTATTTTGTGATTATGTTATGAATACTGAGAGTTTTAAAAGTTTTGCAAGAGTGAGTTGAGGTTTCGTCTCCTTTTAATGTTATTAGTTATACTTTATAAAGTTAGTAATTATTATTATTGTTGTAGCTCTCTGTGTTCTCAGCATAAATTACAGTAGCAACAAAAAAACCTGAGCTCAGCTTAGCACTAATAACCTTATTTGGTTTGTTAGCCATAGCGGGTGAGTTTCTCTAGGTATAATATATACATATTGTCATTTCAGTGGATAATGAAATCATAGCTGGAAACGCATTCGCCAAATCTGAGTTTTTGAAAAAATAACATGTATTTTAGTGTACCAGAAATAAAAATTAAAGCAATTCGCAATTTTTTAAAAACTAAAAGAATCTTAGTTGGGAATTGAATATAAATATATGTGTGAGCAAGTTGATTTTGTGAGCTAGTTTTTTATTATTACAGTTTGTATTTTGTATTAGTAAATTAATTTCCTTGTAAATATTTTATTTATAATGTATATTTAAAGGTTTTTTTTATTAAATATAATAAACAACCTTGACTAATTACATTTTTATTTATGAAAACAAAATATAAATTTTCTTTTAAAATTTTCATGTCTGAAATTGTGTAACTTAAAACTATAAGTAAGACTCAGTATGTTATTTCCTAAAGAAATAGTGACTCAGATAATGAGGTCATAAAATATTCAATTTAGTTGTTAAACTAAGCACCCATCTGTCTGACAATTAGGAATTCAGAAACTAATAAATCAATTCCAATGTTTTTTTTATATTTATAACACATAATTCTTGGGTGAAATTTTTAAGTTATTTAACTTTCTTATAGGGACAAGAAAGTTAATAAAATCACATATAATATTTCTATAGCTAAATTAACTAAATTGAATATTTTAATAAAGAAGTTCATTATATGATCAATTTTTTTTATATTTTCTAATATATATTCACATAGTTTCTACACAATTTTGGACATTTAATTTTTCAAAAGAAATATATATTTTGTTTACATGAAAAAAATGCAATTAGCAAGTTTAGTTGTTTTATCCAACAAAAAAAAGTTTATATTAGGGCATAAAATATTAACAAATAAATTACATTAACGTAGAGAGTGAAGCATGTGATATTAATATTTTAATTACGCTTTAATTGCATTTAGTCAAATTGTTAACGCCAATTAGTGTTCTCATATACGAGATTGTGCAAACATGCTCCATTCTTATTTGGCTTTGACTTCAAATGTAATTAAAACATTTTTTTCTATAGAGATATATTTAACTGATTTAATATGTTTTATCTTGCAATCCTATAAATTATGCTAAAACTTAACTTTATTTACAAACTAACATTATGAAAAAATAATATTTGCTAGATTAAATATATAATGCACTCAAATTAAAATTATTCAGTTGGAGAGCAATATATTTGGATGATGTGATTTGGAAAAGGTAAAATCTTAAATAAATAATCAAGGAATTCACAAGAAGAATGATAACTAGACTCATGATTCATAGATCTTTAGTCCAAATCTGTCATTTTATTAGTGCACCAAACAACATATAGTTATAAACATTTATTAAGAAAATTTTTAGTTTTTTTTTACTGATTGAAATTATTTAAATCACCAATTTATTATTATTACTATTATTTGTTTTATACTTTCTTTGATATAATTTTCAGAGGCAATATGTTTATCTATAATTTTTATCTATTTGAATAAGTACTAATGAAAATTAATTTTTATCAGTTTGAAAAATTGCATAAAAGCAATAAAATATTTGTTAAAGTAAATATATATTGCAATAAAAAAATGGAGCAAGAGATGGTAAAAATAAACACCAATAAATAAATATGAATACAGCAAATGAGCTAAAAATCAGTATCAAAATAAATAATAAGTTAATAAACATAGGTCAGGAGAAATATACATTATTTAATAGTCAACAGTGAATTTTTACAGATTTAAAGAAATACTAATATAAAACTTTAGACTAATCATTATCAAGATAGTGCCAAACATAGAGCATAATATTATAAAACATTCAATATTTCATCTGCATGCACATACATAAATTCTACAATAAATATATAAAAAATGCTGGCATCATTTTATTAATGCTGATCATCAATGCTCTGGTTCATCAGGTACCACGATGTCCTGAATATCAATAAACTAATTATCATAAAATCCATTAAGAAAAGTGAATGGATTTTAAAAATAGCCTTTATTAGTATTATATGATAAAACGTTAATTACATAGACATCCACACATATGTTTTATATATCATTAATCCAGAGCTAGCTTTAGAATCACAAAGATTCTCTACCATGTTTGTGATTGAGGATAATTAGATAATACTTAAATTATGCTAATATTAAATAACTTTACTGTAATCACTAAAATATATTAATACATTTATTGATTAAAATAATAATACAAATAGATAAAATGTCTGACAAGCACTCTATATTGCAAATAAAACATTCCAGTTTTCACTTATAGATATTAAACATTTCCATAGATTGACTGAGAAAACTATTGTAGTTTATTAACATATAAATTTTATTATTTAACATGAAAGTTTTCTTATACTTCTGAAAAAACTTGAGCTGAGTCAAGCCACTATAAAAAAGGTGTAACTTTATAGATAGTATAGATATATTTTCTTGTAATAACATTGAGTTAGCTTTTTGCAAATTCTCATCAGAATCTTAGTGCAAACATTTATTAACTAATTATGCTGGGAGCAGGATGAATATTTATAAATTATGCAAATTATTGCAGAAAGAAATGTAAATTATAAATATCAGATGCTCCATTATTTTTGACAAAGGAATGCAAGTCTCCTTCCTGTTAATTGAATTCAGATCTCCTACAATAATCCATGACTCATTGAACTTTCTCTTATGATCATCTGATATTTATAAAAGATAATATTGACATTATTATAGAAGCATTAAAAATAAATAATATTTTATCAGAAGCATAGATGTATATTATTTATTAAGCATTATGAACAATAGATGAGGCATTGTATTTTAAATATAAGAAAGAATTTTGAAAAGTAAGCAAAGGATGGGTAATGGGGTGTTCAATTAGTGGAATTTTATCATCAGTAGTTAGTAAATAGTGTTGAGAATATAATTGATAGAGTTATAAGGAATAATGAGATTAAGAATATTATAGATATGTGGATGCTATTATTATTATTATAGGAAATAGTGCAAGTATTAAATAAAGTTTTTAAATTAGCTAAATAAGAATAAGTATATTAGATATACAATGGAGAAAAAAGAAAATGGTCTAAAGTATTTAAATACTTTTCAAGAAGAGGAATGAGGAATATGATAGTTGCTCAACATTGTATTAAAGATGAAAAGTTCAGATGGTTGATTGATTCAAATTCCTATCAGCTATAGGACCTTTATCCAAATTTAAACTATGCTAAAAATGTATATGTGTATCTCTACACATTGTTCAGCAAGTAATTTATTGAAGAAAATTATTATTCACATAGTAAATAAATTTCAATTTTAACTAGTTATTAAGCAACTAATAAAAACAAAATTTTGTGTGCTCTTTATTGATTATCATATAGTCAGTCTCTTGAAATATGTATCTCTTTTATGTATACTTTATTCATTTTTTATAAAGATAATAAAATATTTACTGTATATACTCAAATCATATAAATAAACATGACATTATAAATTATCTGCCTTGTGCAGGTTAGAAATATAAATTTATCTGAAGACGTTCCTCTACTATAGGATCATATAGTACTACAATAAATATTTATGGCCATTGAGACTAAAGCATACTTAACACAGTTGCATGTAGCAATACAAAAGATGTTTACCCAGGCTAAAATTATGAGAAAAAGTACAATGAAAGTTGTGAGGAGTTTCTCTTTACTAATAACCATACCATATTACATGTACAGCTAATCACCATAGAAATAATATAATTTGACAAATAATTCCTCATAAGACTTTTAATGTACCTATAATTTTAACATTTAATGATAATTCACATTAACTTCTTACAGTACTATTTAATGATTGATAACTTTAACCCAGTATAAATACTGGAATTTTATTTTAAAGGTCAATAAAACATGAAAAATATATAAAAGAAATAAATTTTAACTATTAATTGTAATAATTTTAGTAATGACATCTTTCTTACACATGTTTAAGTACATATAGAATCAATTTTAAAATATAATTTAAATAGTACTATCTGGACATCCCTGTTTGATTCTATTTTCCTATAAGGAGAACTTTTATTTTATTAAAAAAAAGGAAAATAGATAATAATAATAATAATAATAATAATAATAACAACAACCACAACAACAACAATAATAATAATCATCATCATCATCTTCATTATCATCTTCTATCCTGAACTCTTTTAAAATCATATTTCCTGAAGACACATTTTATATATTTTATTCAAGTAGAGATTTTAAAGAAATATAAATATTGATTTAAATCCTTCAGCATTACTATGGTGGAAATCACAAAGGATGGTGTAATTTATCTTTCTAAGTAATACAAATGATGACAGAATTTTACCTTTGTTGAATAAATCCATTAGTGTAGTAATTAAACAATAACTAAAATCCAAAACGTTGTTTTACTCCATTTGTAAATGTGTTTTATCAGATAAATAGTAGTTTTCCTTGAGGTAAATTTTACCAAGATTGACAATTTTTTCATGAAAATATTTGAAGAATAATTACATTGAATTGAAAATTTTTTGTCAATTATGATAATTATTTCCTAAATATATTCTTATATAAATAATATATAAGCCAATAAATGTAATATATGTGTATTAATTTAATATAGAAACCATTTATGATTTTAGACAAATAAGAAGTTTAAAATCAAAGAAAAATCTGTAATTACTCTCAATTAGTAAATATATTAAGGTTATAAAATTTTATGCTTTATTCAGATTAGGAGTGACATGAAACCTAAATAAGTTAAGGCAAATATAAAATCATTATTTAATGATGGTTCAACTAAATACATATATTGGAGATGATTATCTTTTTTTACATTATGTGGTATGTCTATCACTTATATAAGACGGACGGAATAGCTAAAGGGAGTTGGTAATTATTTTACTAAAATAACATCAATAACATCATTTTCTTGACGATTAATGAATGATTAATACAAGTTATACTTCATATGTAATAATATATATATATTTAATATTATGTAAGCATTATTACATCAATTGTTTAAAGCAGGGGTATCCAAGATGTCTACCACATAATTTCTTTTATATATATATAAAATTTGCATTTAATTTATTTTAATATAATTCTAAAACAATATTTTTTTTTTGAATTGTTTTTAAAATTTAGGACCAGCTTTAGAAAATAATTATTTATAGGTAACTTAAAATTGTAATTTAATAAACATTTTTTAAAGTGACATGGACAAATTATAATAGCAGAGGGAGCTGAAGTAATTTAACCTTTTGTCTGATGAATTTTCTTATTGTCTAGATTGAGTAAAAATTTGAATGATTTGATTCATTAAATATGGATCTAGCTAGTTTCCTTTCTGAAATATATTAATGAACAATAATCAAAATTGTTTTAATTTAGCTTTTAAAAATTGAATTATTTTACATTCAAATTGGTTATAGTAATGAAAAATGTAAAACAATATTAATAACTGAAAAAAAATATGAAAAATAGCCTGAAGTAATAGAAAAGAATTATATTTCATCCAATCATTACATGTAAATGCCGGTGATTTCTTTATCTTAAAAATTACGATTGCTGATTATTCACTTCACTAGTCTTTCTTTTATCTAAAAGTAAATATTTTAAATAAAAATCTAAATCTAGCCACATTATTAGTATAAAAAGTAATCGCAAAACCTATAAATATTTATGAAAAATAGTTGCACCAAGTGTCATTGATATGCAAATAATGGTTAACATTATTTACTTATCTTGAATAGTGGTCAAGCACTATTCATTTTTCTTTGATGATTCTTCTTGTAAAATTTAAAAATTTTCAAATCAACCTTTATATTTAGGTAAATTAATATAAAAACTTAATTATGAATATAAAAAATTATTAGAAATATATTTATTTACATTCAAAATCTATTATGGAAGCATAAAACATTTTTTAGTTTGACTTCTGATTTTGAGTTAGAAACACCTGGAGAACAAAAGCCAAAGTTGACAGTCAGTGCTTTGCAGCACTTTATAACTGAAAAGAGGTGGGACTATATACCCCACAATTAGAAATCAATTTTTTGTGAAAAATACTGCCAATAGTGGATTTTTTTGGAATTAAAATTTAAATACTTATAAAGCTCTGAATTTATAATAAAATAAGCATAAAATAGCAAAACTGTGACCCAAAAAATGCCAATAGATGACATAAAATTTTTCTGGTTTCTGGTTCAAAATCCTGAAAAAAATGTAGTTGCCCTCAGATCCACTTTTACTAAAAAGTCACCCCCCATGTCTAAATGTTTGGCCACTCCTGGTTTAAAGCAACAATTGAATGAAATCCATAAGAAAAAAAAATAGTAACACGAAAAAAAAATATAGAAATATATTCTTTTCCATCAAAATAGCAGATCGATAATGCATATTAAAAAAGAAATTTTTTATTAACTTTATTGGATACATTTATTTTTTGTGAGGGAATCTACACATATACATGCTGATAAACTATCTAGAAGAAACTACATTTTAATTAGCATATTCTATTTACTGAATGTCTGCAATCGTAAGACCATCTAGAAAAAGAACAATAAAAATAGACTGCTAGATTCAAACACATTAGCATCTGTTTCTTAAGGAACCATGGATTTAAATTAAGATCATCTAATGAATAAAATCACAACTTCCAGCACATTATAAATTCAATCTTGCTTTTGGTAAAGTATTCATTCAAATTGTCATTCAAATTTCAAACATATGCATATATAAAAAATTAATCCATACATATTAGGAATAAAGCACTGGCCATGATAGATAAAAATGAAATGTCATTTTCATAAAATAAACAAAATCAAATTTAAACAACCACTTTAAGAATTGTTTGCTAAAAAAAGAGAACTGTAGAGTATCAGGCATACCAAGTTAGTCATGAGATTGTAATGCTACTTACTGGAAACATACTATCCATATATTGGAATTCTAGCACTTATATTATGATGTTTGTGGATAACATAACATAGTAAGTAGATGAATACTTATAACTGATATTCAAAGGAATTATGATACTACAGGCTTCTTAGATAATACAGAAATCAGTGATTATTGAAATTGATTTTTGGATAGAGTGATATATATATATATATATATATATATATATTGAAAGTGGTTTATAAAATTGTCAATCACCTAACATATATATATATATATATATATATATATATATATATATATATATATATATATATATATATATATATATATATATATATATATTTTATTATAACCCACTCACACATCACCCCTCATGTACATTATATGAGCAAATGCTCCAGGCGCCAGTTCTATTAATGAATAGAACGATTTATCACTTTATCTGATTCATAATTAATGCTGAGACTCTTTTACTTATGTTTATCTTACAGCTTTGCTTAGTGAGAGGTTACAGACAGTTCATAACATATAGAGAATATAAATAAATGAAGGAAGAAATACTATAAGCTATCAAATAAAATATAAACCTTATTTATTAATTAACCAAATGATACAGGCTAGCAGAGTTTCATTTATTCCATCTAACAAAATATAATTTCAATTTGATCTCTTCCATCATCCAGTTACACTATATAATAGCTTGATATAACTCTGACAGAATAGAAAAGCACAACACTAAATAACTCTATTGTTCAGCGCATCTTAATCTAAAAAGCTGAATCAATGTTGATCTAGGAATATAAAAATCAGATCTCAGGGAATCTATAACATAGTTAGACTAAAGAACTATATTAGCCAGTAATTTATGACTCTAAATTATAATAAGATACAATGAAATAAATTTAATAATGTTTACTAGGCTAGCAATCAGATAACGAAGGAGATAGGGTAACTTTTAATCTCACATCATCATCTAAATAATACACTAACTAGGTAACATTTTATAAGTTTATCAAGTGGTAAAATATTTCATATAATGTTTGGATTTAGGAAATAATATTATCAGATCTTAGCATATTTAATATCAAAGCCATAAAATAATATACTTAATTTTGTAATAGATGTATGAAGTATGGAGATGTGGAAACCAGAATTTGAATGCATATAAGAACAGCTAGAGACACAGTTTTTAAATAATAAACAAAGCTTTTATTTACACTTAAGGTTTAGTTAAATGTAACTAATTCAGAATAACACTTTTATCTTAATTTTAAAATTTACAAACAAATCTATTAATTGAAATTTAGGATTATCCCTATTACATATTACATAATTTATTATTGACACATTTATAAAACATAAATTAGCAAACAAATTATATCTCAATATTCTGACTTTGAATATCCAGGCTATCTAAATCATTTTTATCAATATACAACACTGAATAAATAATACATTATATTATTGGGCACAATATACACTTTGCCATCAAGAGAGCAGCTTTAAATAATCTTAATTAAAAATCGCTTTAAATAAGTACACTTTTCAGACATAGCAATAAAATCATATTCATTCTGATGATTTTGATGATCTCTAACATGTGGCAAATTAATATGAGATGTTTCAAAACATTTATTTCCTATTTTAAGTTTAACAATATTATATTTTATATACGCATATTATTTAAATTATGTGTGTGTGTGTGTTACATCCCATGCAATAATACAAGAGAACAATCTTTTCTACACATTATCAATTTATTCAAAAATTATTAAATAATTATTTAATTTCGGACAATGTCATAGACCAACCAAAAAATAGAACACTATATCCATTCTAATATTCAATAAAGAATTTAAATTAACTATTTATCCGACCACTTACTGAATTACACAGAGCTATATTTTTATAATACAAACTAGACGTTCAAGAGGAATCCCAGCACATGAGAAACGAATAAACTCTTTAACTAATACATCAACAATAACTTATTTAAATCTGAAATACACTATTGGTGGAATTTTTCTCATCACCAAACAAACAATGGGAAAATGTCACTTGACTACATAAATATCATTTTATAATACGTATGTATACAATCTAAAATAAGCTCTACTCATGGAAAAATACTTCATAATATACTAAGGGGAAAAATCTTTCATCCCTACAAACATAGAATGTATCAAGAATAATTTTCTTTTTCACAGCTCTTCTACATATCTAGCATTATACCTGGCAGATAAATACACACAGATAAAACACTCATTCCTTCAATTCTTTAGAATATGACAACATCCGAAATTTATATTGAGAAATAGCTATCAAACTAAATGTTTATTAAGTAAATATAATAATTGCACAAAATAGACACACACATGCATAAATAAGAGTATGAGAAACAATTCTAAGTTATATAATATACAAAAGTTACGACAGATAAATAACATTAAAATATAAACTTTTAGCTTAAATAAGACATTCAATTGTTTCAAATCTAAATAATAATAATTATTATTAACGAGTTTTTTATACTTTAAATAGCAATAATCTAATAAATTAAGTTTTATTACCTCTAACACAATATTCTTTCTTTTTTTTTCTCTAGCTACTCTTGAAATTAATTTTCACTTCGAGATAAAAGAAAGATATATAAGATTGAATCATCTTTAATAATATACCCAAAATATATATGTTTCACTTTCAAATAAAAGAAAACAAATCACACTTAAGCAATAAGATTTTACCAGCATATTCATCATTTTGTGGATATGCTATCCTGAGAAGTTCGCAAATTAAATAAATAAACATATAATATTAAATACATACAACACTAAATCTGTCTAACTATCTATGATATATATACTATTAACAATAAATAATAATAAAAAAATAGTCATTCTTCTTTTAAACTTGAAGAAAAAAAAATATTCACTTGCAAAGTTCCTTTTTAAGCTTACTAAATGATCTGGAGATGAATCCCAAAATGAGTGCATGTTTAAATACGAATATGAAACAGAAAATAAGTTCTTGTAGGACAAAACAGTTATAATTCACAATTAATTTAGTAAACCTCCAGTGTCCTTTAGCCATAAGCTAATAGAGTTTACTTATATATCACACATAACGATAAATATTTGTAATAATAAATACATGGAAAGACAGCTTCAGCTATTAATTGGTATATTCTGTTATTCATTTTTAAGCACATATAAGGTATTTAATTCAATGATAACTTAACATTTTTCTGCAGAAAATATTCACTTTCATAATTTATAGATTGGTATTTGCATTATTAACTTTAATAAGTTGCTGATAATTGTCCACATGCAATTTGTATTTCCTTAAACATTAACACATATATCCGTATATCGAAGAGAACAAAAATATGTAATATTAAAGTCCTTCTATTCGATTTAGACATCTATATTTGGTAAGTAGTAGTAATTAATTATTCTGGGTAAGTCATATTGATGTTTCTTTAATAAAACACATATTATTTTATAAGCATAAAATAAGATATAAAGTTAGCATTCCACAATAATTATTAAATATCAAACATATAATCAAGTACAAGTATCCTTTTAAATTTTAACTTCACTTTTGTATATGTAAAATATGAGTCAAACAGAGAGCTCATCACAGTAAATTTTGTTAAAAAAGTCTGCATATACTTCCATGATGAAGAAACATTATAGACATCACACATGGTATTTAAAAAATTATAAAGTTATTGCATTTTGGTATTCCTTTTAATGGAGATAAATAAAAGTAAATGAAATAACATAAGTTTAATATTATAAAAGAACATCTTTAAACAAAATGAAAGTGTTAATTTAAATGTTTTAATTAGGCAAAAGAGGCACGACTGATATCTTTATATTTTTATTCAGCCATTCTCCTATAAAGCTTAAACGTCTGAAGTTCCAATAATGAGCTTCATGAAAAGGCTGTTTGAGAGTTTCACTTTAAACTGTTTTGGAAGAGAGATATAATCGATAGCAGCAGAAAATAAAAAGTACACTTGTTGAAATTACAAAAGATAATGTTTTTTATTATTATTATTATTATTATTATTATTATTATTATTATTATTATTATTATTATTATTATTATTATTATTATTATTATTATTATTATTATTATTATTATTATTATTATTATTATTAACTATCAGTTTAAAAAAAACTATCTTCCCCACCAATCAAAAAGGTCACCTGATCATCCAAAGCTTAACTCCCACATTTTTTTACATTTAATCAATTAATTAATATTCAAGAAATCTTTTCTAAAAAAAAAAATCATCTTGACCTTCACAATTAAGTCAAATCAAATAACAAAAAAAATGAACTTTCTTTTTTTTTATAACTTTGAAACAAATGAACATCAATCAACTATTAAATAAATGGTTTATAATATTATTTAGATTAGTCAAATAATTTACTAATTCAAATATTCATTAATCATTAGAGAAGATATATTTTTACAAAATTATTAAAGATAATTACTGTAATTTAAATGTTTTATTATAAGTGTAATATGGTTTATTGCAATTAGAATATGAAATGAAAATGAGATAATGACATTCATACACATATACGCTGCTATGTGAATATTAAATTATTCTAACTAAACCATACCTAATATGTCTATGGGTTAAACCTGGCTATAATATTAGTAAAAGGGATGGGTGTCAATGAATAATAAATCAGAAAACCATTCAACAAACACCAACACTATCTTATAAATAAATAAAACAACTTTGCCTCAATCTAACTACTATCATAACACTTTCCGTAATAATCCACTTCCCTTCCTTGTATTAAGCACTATCAAACATAAGAATAACAATAAATGCTTGAAAAATTTTCCAACCGAAATGCACAGTTAGCCCGCATATAAGTTTTTGAACCATTAATAGAAAAATTAATTTTTGAATGATACTTGCCAAAATAAATTATTTAGATTTAATCCCTAATATAGACTATAATAAGTTAATAATTAGAGTACTAAATTATTATCAGCAAAATTAAGCTGAATGTATATCTTCCTTTAATTCAAGCTAAGTGCCTTGTCTAACATAAACCCATAGTGAAAATACATGCTTACTAGTTATTATAAGCTAAATATGCAATTTCATGACCTACATTCTAGTTACCTATGTAAATAAAAATATTTATCTATTAAATTAAAACCCTAGCTTGAGTTATTTCATTTTATATCATTCAGATAAGTCTATACAATTGAACATCATTTCATATTACCAGAATTATTTATAGATGGTAGATTTAGTCATAAAAGCTAGCAATATTTACTAACCAAATAAATTCATGACTTTATTGTCACCAAGCACAATTCTGTAGTCTTAAATTCCAAATTCTATAAATATTAATAGAGTCTCTAGTTCATGGCCCATATAAATTATAGATTTCTCACATAGGTCTCTAATTTTGGAATATATTTGAGGCAGATGTTTTTAATTCAACTCTATATTCATCTCATACTTACTTTCCCATATAACACCACTACAATATATATGCGTATATATATTTCAAATTTTGTTTTAGTTTTAAATATAACAAGTTAAAGTTTTTAATATTAAATTTTGAATTTCTTTAGAAAAAAATTTAAACTTTATTTAATTTTCCAATTACATTTTCATAATATTAATAATAGCATACAGGTTAATATATAGACAACATTTCAAATGTTATTATTTTCTTCTCTTTTTCAGGTGTTGCTGTTCTGACCAGTGATTGTATTAACATGGAAATTGCACTGGGACATTTAGATTTTTGATTATTGAATTTTAAGGTGACACTCTTACCAATGGGGCTATTCTAGCAATGGTAATAGTCAATAGAAATTTCATAAACTTATGTATGAGATTTCTCCTGATTTGTCCACATTTGTCTTAGAACAATGTTAATAAATAACTTTCAGACATATATATTGTCATTCTAGTTGCCATTTAATATTTAATGTTAGATGATGGAAATAGTTCCCACATATGAGTACATTTAAGATGCCCTCATCACAAATTTTCAGACAAACAGTATCCACTTAAGTGTTTGCATTCTGAAATTGACATTGTTTTCTTCCAAAATTGAGTTGAACAACAGTAACATATAAATCATTATATATTTGTTACTATAATTTATCTATTTTATATATATATATATCCAGAAATATGAGTAACAGAAAGACTTAGAGCTTACAAAAATACAGGAAATACTGATTATGTTATTAAAAATACTGTTCTATATGTAAGACAATCAAATTATATACTATTGAGATAGATAATGTGGTCATTGAACTTACAATAGTCTCTTTCTACGTTTATTTTTATTAGACATATAAATATTATTTATCTAAACTAATATGATGTGATATAAAATGATTTACCCTTAAATACATATATAATATGAATGTTAAAATAGTTTCTATTGAGTTTAGTTGTCTAGTTATTAATTTTAAATTATGGTAATGCATGTCTGACAAGATTAATTTTAAGAAAACTTTAACCATCAGTCTTATCAAGCTCTTAATAAAATAACACTAACGATAAATCGGAATTATACTAAAATCTTATTTAATAAGACTTATTCTGATTAGATAGGAATTATAGTCAATTTACTTGTTTTAAATATATATTATCAGTATATATTCATTAAAAACCCATGTATACATACTCTTTATTTTATAAACTAATAAGTTAATGTAACAGCGAAAATAAATTTAAAAGATGGATTTGTATTTTAAAATAAGCTAATTAAGACAAGCATTTTTAAGGCACATCTGTTAAAGGTTTCAGCCTTTCACGTTATTATGTCATCTGCTTGCACTTAATAAATTTAATACATTTAAGACTTTTTGTATTTTATTTCGAGAATTGTTTGGATATTAAATACATTTGAAAATAAAACTACTGTAAAAAAAAAAGACAGATATTTATGGTATATACTTTAATTTTATTAATAAACAAAATTACATTTAAACAGAGGTTAAATGTATATAATTATTTAAATTTTGCTACATAATAATTTCTAAAATTAAAAACTAGTTTTTAAAATAAAAATGTATGAGCCTTTATTGCATCTTTTTATTATTTTCTTGTTGACATCTTTTATAATATTTAAAAAAATTAAATTCCATAATAATAAAATTTAAAAATCACATTCATGTAGTGAAATCTATTTTTTATAATTTTAAAGGCTTTTTAATATATCAAATTTTAAATAAATATAATGAATTTGTTTAATTATTTTATTTACATAGACTAATTTTATAAATCTAAATAAGTAAAATATAACTAAAACAGCTTCTAAAAGTTAAGATGTTTCCAAATCCCAAGAAATAATGAAAATATTATTCACAAAATAGTTAATTATTAATTGGGGAAAAATTAACATGTTCTTATCTAGCTTTTACTTATAATTAAGAATAACTAATTATTCTTTTTTTTTTTTTTTAAGGGTCATAGCATCGGCCGGGACGCGAACCCGCAACCCGGGCAACTGCCTGCAAGTGCAAGGCAGTCGCGCTGACCTCTCGACCACCAATGCAAGACAATTTGCATTGGTTATAGACCAGCTACAAGATTTTTGATACCCTGTTTTCTGAAAAATTTATCAAGTTTCAAAGCTTCAAACTCCATGTCAGTGGCAAGACAGATAGATGGAGTATCGTCTAAATCATTTGTTCTCATAGATGCATTACGTATATAAATCCACTCTGCAAATTATAATACCTTTTTCTTTTTTAATGGTGTTTAAATTATTATTTTTAGAATAAAATATTTATAAATAACTCTTTTTTTAAATGACATATTGTTATATACAGTAGATTTCAATTATTTAAAATTAATGCAAGCTTTCAAAAAGTCAGATGTTAATTAATTTTTTTAAAAAAAAAAACGCATTAAATTTTCATTTTACTGATTGAAACAGTCAGAAAATGAAACATACCAATACTAATCAGCATTAATAGTTCAAGTTAATTATGCATCGTAGATGTTTTTTTAACCTTAAATCAGTTTTAAAATTTGCAGAAGCTTATATATATATATTTGCTTTTTTAAAAATATAAACTAATTACAAAGCCTCAAATTTCCACAAAGTTTTTAAGGGCAATCTCTTAAAATAAAAACTAAAAGTATTTGATAGATGTCTAATAAAATATAGCAGAAAATCAAAAGTCGATTCTACTTTTAATTTAAAAAGAATTAGATTCTAAATGAACGTATAAAGGCCTTAAAGATAAAATGGAAATGAAGTAGTTTATGTATTTAAATACTTGGGAAATTGAATATGATGAAGAAAATAATGAACATATGATTTTAATTAAAATAACAACTGTTAAGCAACCTATTAAAATAGCTGTATAATAATCAAGCCATAATGAACAGTTGGTGAAAAGAATATCAGTAACTCTGAGTAGTCTACTGCAATACAAAGGCCTGACTAGGTCTTTTCCACAAATGTAAAGAAATTCTAAAAATTGTAATATTATTTACTAATATAATCAATAGTTGATTGGAAAAACTGTTATGATTTACCATTCTTACTTCTTCCAAATTAAGAATAGCAAAATACTCATTTACTGCCTAATAATGAAAACTTCAGAGGTAGCCAATGTTTTACTATCCATGCACAATTTTTTAACTTACTAGTTTACATGTACAATACAACTTTTGTAGCACTATTCAATTTTGTATAAAATAAAGTACATTATTAATAAAAAGTATTTAGCTTTTTTCATAATATAATGATGCAGTACGAGAAAAAAATAGAGTTTAAATAATTCTTATTTTAAAAACAAATTTTATTAGGTCTAATAAAGGTTACATTTTGTATAAAGCAACACAATTAAAAGAATGAAAATAATTGAGACAGTTATAAA
>JAQFVV010012922.1:0-123523 GCA_028023455.1 Epiperipatus broadwayi
GTATAGCTACAACTAACTAATAGAATAAATATTGGATCTTCATTTTAATTCTAAATAGAGTCCAATTTTCCATTCTTTATATTGCTTTATTTGTTCTGGACTATCCCAATAGTTATACAATATTTCTCTTCTTTGCTTGGTATCACTACTTTTCCTCATTAGAATTTCCAATTGTGTTATTGTGCGGATTCTCTCGTTTTATTAAACAGTTTATCTTACTGGTTTTGAAATTTCATATCTATAGCATTTAGGAATTCTGAAACCTGTTCTATAATCTTATTCTTAGTGTATTATATCATTTGCTTTATTGAAAAGGCAGGTTATGATAAATTCTTGGGATTAACTGACATTTGACTATACCACAAGCATCAAGCATCTTTAATTTATATATTTTTCACCTAAAGAACTGGTAATAACTGTTTATATCACTTCCACTAAGCTTTTTTTATTTAGCCTGATATATGATGCACTCATCTGTTCAGAAGTTCAGCAATGATTCTCTTATATTTGAAAAAATGTTAGATTGTTTAAACAAAATATCCCAGCATGCTTGAACATCATCTTGTTAGTGCTTCAGACTACAGCAAAATTACTCTCATCAGATATTCTGTTAAAGCTGAAATATCTATCCACACCATTTAAATGTTCAACAGTTGGTTCACCATCTAGCCTCCATGCACATCTTTTTAAAAATTGGTTCATATTACTGTGTACTTTATTGTACCCATTGGAATGGAATCATATTTTCTGTAGTTTCATAACACAGAGGTTTCATCTGGGTCTGATTAGTTGACTCCTCTTCTATCTTGTTCACAGCTCTTCCTCATTTTATATCAACTGTTGATCTGTTACAATTGTTTCAAGCTGATAAATAACCACTGTTTTGAATTAATTTCTATTTTCATTTTTTAACAGTACTCTCTGATTTTTTTCTTCACTGTCAATTGTATGTTATCTGTCTTTACTGATATTTTGTCTATCTTTCCTTGAAACTTCATTATTACTCCTCATTCTCCTTTCTATGATCTGCTATTAAAATTCCATTTTCTTACATTTCTCATTTTGCTCATCTTGATTTCATCTTTTCAAATTTTCCTTCACACTTTTAGAACAATTTTTGTATTGTAATCATATTATCTGCCTTGATTTCTTCTGTATATACAAGATTCTCCTTTATCCATATCACCATTATTTATTGATTTTCTTTCATAACTTGTTGACTTTTTTCTTTACTTTTTAATTATTGCTTCCATGTTTTATGGATTGTCTTTCATAGTTTATTGATTCTAGTTTGTAGCATATTGGTCTTCTTTTTACCATCAACTCTGTCTCTTATTGATTTTCATCATCTTCATAATTTTAACGTGTTTTTATATTAAAATCTGCATTTGTATTATCGGAAACTACTCTTGGTTGCATTCTTTCATTTTCTGTTTTTTTCTTTTTTCCATTTTTTCTTGAATCATTTTCAGACCTTTCCATGCCAGGGTGCAGGGGGTGCAATGCATCTGGATGATACATTGTAGGGATGGCACAAATGATTCGTCTTAATAAAAATTTTTTAAATAAGTAGCTAATAAGAAGAAGAATTAAAAAAAAAAAGAATGCTTCAATACTTGATTTTGCTGATGTTAACTGACTATTTTATTTTATTATAGGTGTTATTTATGTATTTGTATTGTTTTATCAGTTGGACTAGATTTATGATTATATGTTAATGCTGTTTTCAGACAGACAACTTTATTATATTTGAAGCTCTTTTGTCAATATTTTTTATTATTCATACGGATTCAGCCAATATTATAGTTTAATTAACAAATGTCAAAAATATACGCTACAAAATTGATGTGGTAAGCCATCTAGTGACTGATTCAATAATTAATATTATTCTTGTTTTAAATTAAATCAAATAAAAACAATTTCATAATTCAAACTCGTGTGCACAATATATATATCGCAATTAAACTTAAAAAAAAAAAAGGAGTCATTTACATTTTGTTTGTTTTTTTATCTTAAAAGTATCATATAATAAAAAAATTATATCAAGTGAAAATAATTTTTTATGTTATATGTTTTTGGAAGGGCGGCGATACAATTTTCACCCGGGCATCACAAACCCACGGATAAGGCCTGGTCATTTTCTTAACACGAGCTCTTGTTAACATCAATTATTTGAACTTATTATATTTTTTATGTTTCTAATACTAATAGTAAATATTATTTTATTGTTTTTAATATTCATTGAATACTGCCCTAGCTTCAACCTCATAATACGCCTATGCCCATTTCTTCTTTTACTACCTTTGCTTAATATCTCATTTTTATTTTCCATTTGTTAATTGCCCATTAACTGGTCTGCTTTACTGTCCTTATTTACTTGGTTGTTCGAATGAAATTAGTTTTAATCAAACTATATAATTATCTTTAATTAGTTTTTTTTTTGATAGAATTTAAATTTTATATTAAACAAATTTACACCGTATTCTTTTTTAATAACTTAAGCATATTAAGTAATATATGAAGCTTTACCGAATTTACAAATAAATACCTTTTTATTATTATAATTATACAATAACGTACGTGAATTAATCAATATACTTTGCATAATCCTTTTATAAATAAACATATTATGATTGGACTATTTCCATAATCTAATATTAAGTATTGAATGTCTTTAGAAAAATTTAACTTTATTTAAATATTCCAATTACATTCAATTGTTAGTAGCACAGAGTTAATAAATGCACAACGTTTAGAGAGGTATTATTATTTTGCTCACTTCTTCGTATATAGCTGGCCTAACCAGTGATAGTACTAGCTCGGGAATCGAACCTGGATCCTTAGATTCCTGAATATTGAAGTTTTAATGAAACGCCCTAACCAACTGAGCCATCATGTCAGTTGGTTAGAGCCTTACCTTAAAAATTCAGTAATTAATAATCTAAGGATCTAGGTTCGATTCCCAAGCTAGTAATTTCACTGATCAAGCCAGCAACACACGAAGAATAATAGGAGAATAATATGTATCGAAGCGTTGTGCTTATACTAACCTGTGCATATACTAATAGTTGTATGTAAGTGGGATATTTAAATAATTTTTTTTTTTTTTTAAAAGATTCAGTACAAAGTATTAGATGTTGGAAATAGATTAATATATAAATACAACTAGAATACTACCATCACAAGCCTTCAGGAAAACAATATTATGTTTGTTGTATAATTATTCAAATATAATTTAAGCTATATATTCAAATGAGTTTAAGACATCAATTAAGATTTTTTTTTTCCTAGAATATTTTTCTTTCATACTCTCAAGAATATTTAATTTATTTTTCAATTTGAGCTTAATTGAGTTCGGAAGCTTATAATATATGATAGCATTAGAACTAGTCAAGATATTATCGTTACAATCCATATATATATATATATTGCATATGAATATAATCAATGCTTAAAATAAACCTATAGAATAATATCAATTTGTTGACAAAGCAATACTCAAATAATAAATAAGAATTCTGTATGTTTATCTTAATTTATTGATTGGGTCATGTGAGTTACTTATGATAACCGATTAGCTGTGGTTTAATACAAATATATTAGGGATAAAATAAATAAGTTAAATAAACAAAAATTCTAATATAATCAAAAAAAGTAATGGAATTAAAATTTGAGATGCATATGACTCATTTCTTTCCAAACAATTCAATAAACTACCATGCAAGAGCAGTTAAATGATATTTTCTGGATGAAAGATAATAATTTCATTAATCAAATAATTAATAAACTTATAAAGACATGTAAATGGTCATATATTTCAAGTCTAATTATATTCAGCATATCATTTCTATGACGCATATATAAATTCAAGATGTGCATAAAATTCTGAAAGACATATATGTAATGGTCCAATAAATGAATAGTAAAATGACTTATTTATAAGTACAGATCAAATAAAAAGTTGAGCTTTGGATTCCAATGAATACAAAAACTTTATAGGCTGCAAAAAAAGAGCAAAATATCGTATTTCAAATATTAATAAAACTCTAAATATTGTTGGGAGGTTGGGACGCTTCTAGCGCGAATTATTTCATTTTTTTTTTTTTTACCAATTCGCTCCCTGGTGGATTTTTTTGTAAGTATTACATGTTAAAATGCTGTAAAATATATTTTATTATATATAATTTTCACTGAAAAATTTGCCTTAGAAGGTGGGAAATTCAAAATTTCCGCTCTTACAATAGACATAAGCCCTGCTCTGATATGTTCAGCCATAGTCTGTTGCCAAGGTTCTAAAAAGTTTGGTGGCATTACCTGTAGAGGTCCCTACTATCGCATTTTTACACGCATATTATCAAGGTTATAGCCTCAGTAAATATTACTATGTGCGTTTAATAAATTTATAATTACGACATTATTTAAAGAAAATAATTCCAATGACCAAAAACGTGTTTATTTGCTAATTTATTACTGTTTTAGGGTAATCATGACTGCTAGCAGTCTTGACACTTCACCCTCTATTTTTAAAAAAAACTGAACTAAATGTTTTTTGTATTAAGTGTATCTAACTTAAATCAGTGTATCTAACTAGAAATAAGCTATATCTAAGTATAAAAGTTAATAAAAAAGAATATAAAAAAAACTTACATTTTTATGCTAGTTTTGACTTGTAAAGTATATCTAACAGTCACAACAGTATATATAACTATAAATAAATAAACTATATTAACTATAAATGTTTTTACATAAACATTAATAAATAAATAAAAATGAACTTACATTTTTATGTGCATTTTATTTATTAATCTTCATGTAAAAAATACATTTATAGTTAGATATACTTTGCAATTACATAGTGAGACTAATGTAGTTTGAACCACGGATCCTGCCTGCAGGAAATGTAAGTTCATTTTTTTTATTTATTAATGTTTATGGAAAAAAATATTTATAGTTAATATAGTTTATTTATTTACTTATTTAGAGTTATATTTACAGTTGTGACTGTTAGATATACTTTACAAGTCAAAACTAGGCATAAAAATGTCATTTTTTTAATATTCTTTTTTATTAACTTTTATACTTAGATATAGCTTATTTCTAGGTAGATACACTGATTAAAGTTAGATACACTTAATACAAAAAAAAATTAGTTCAGCTTTGTAAAAATAGAGGGTGAAGTGTGGAGACTGCTATCAGTCATAATTACCCTGTTTTAGATATGTTTTTACAATAATTTACATTATATTTATTAGATATCAAGAAATATAAATTATGAATTTATTTTGACTTGAAATATTTTATTTTCAAAAATATAACGTTATATTAGCAGCAAATTTATACATGGCCTGAGCCTAGCCTCTAAGTAAGCAATCTAAATATCTCAGTTTTGCAATAAATATTCAAATATTTTAAACTTTTAAAACATAATTCATTAGATATAAGAGAAATAAATAAATATTCCTTTCGATATAAAAAATAATAAGAATTAAGAAATATTTTGTTGATTTTATAAACTGAAAATAATCTTTCTAGAAACGATGACGTGTAAACTCTTTGTTTTGATTACTATCTCTTTTTTTTAATATTTACAGAAACAAAATGTGAACATTTAATAATTTTCATGATAGCAGTTCTTATGCTCCAAAACCAGCATTTGAATGAATCAATTACAACGATCTATCAACAAAGTTAACTATTAATCCCAAGCATTAGACAATACTCTCTCAGGACTGTGTTAATCTATGTCTGGAAAAGTATGATTCTTTTTGACAAAAATATTCTTACATAAAC
Organism: Epiperipatus broadwayi; assembly: GCA_028023455.1. Classification (NCBI taxonomy): domain Eukaryota; kingdom Metazoa; phylum Onychophora; class Udeonychophora; order Euonychophora; family Peripatidae; genus Epiperipatus; species Epiperipatus broadwayi. Next base: position 5,791 of record JAQFVV010012922.1, read on the forward strand.
ATATCAATAATCTTAAATTAGAACAGAGTCAAGTCGCTTTCAATGATGTTGAATGAAGATGTCTTATTTCAAACGCATTCATAACATCCATGTAATAATAGATATATAAAGAGCGTATTGAGAAAAGCTTTTATAAAATACGTTTTTAAATATTGTGTGCTTAGCTGGGTTTTCAACTATTACAAGTTATAGATGTAACGCAAGTTGGGAAATGGGGGTGGGTACCACTCCCAACTTATACTATGTCTATGACTTGTAATGGTCGGAACATAACTAAGAGCATGCTATTTAAAAAAACGTATTTTATGAAAACTTTTCTACTTTAAAGAATCAAATTTCAGTGTTAAAATTTGTCCATAATGTTGCCTTCTATATATAAAATTAAAAATAGTCAATTTAGAACAAAATTGAAATAGACAACTCACTATAAATAAAATATTATTTAGAACATCAATGGAACCTTTCCAAGATGCTTTTTTTTACACAATCACATGTGATGTGATATGATGCACTGTGACTTCTCCTTATACAGAGTCAGGATTCTCTCAGCCACTATGCCCAGAGAAACCTGTTAACCACTTTATCTTCATTTTTGATTCCCCACACTAAGTTTTCACATAATCTGCTCCATCCCATTCCCACAACATAAACTTTGTCAACTTTATGACCTTCATATCTAAATCCCCCTTATCTTTTCCCAAACCCAGAATAAATATAAATAAACCACTTTCTGAGTAATCACTTTGTTCATATTTATTCTTCTATAACTTCATTATTTGTACCCTTGGTGCTTTCAAGCATTTACATTGAATTAACAAGTGCCTAATATTTTCTATGCCTTCCTTACACAACTTGCAGACGAAATCACCCATATTTTTCCATTTACGTGTAATATTCCCTTGTTGCTAAAGATCCCATTTGAGCCTTAAACAATAAACTAATTTCCTTGCTATTATCATAAATTAACTCGCACTCAATGTTCCATTTACTTCTATATATATCTAAATTCTTTTTGTTATCCATACTAGTTCTCCATCTCTCCAATTCCCTATTTTTTATTAATGCATCTATTCCTTTATCACATTCGTTACCATTATAACATTCAACAATCCTCCTAACACAACCATCCACTTTTTGTACAAATTTACTGACATAAATTCTTTATCCAAATCTTCTGCATACAGCATTATCTTTCTCACCCATCTTGTTGCCTGCCCTTTACTAGGAATCCAATTAAATAATATTTTGGCTATTCTTTTATTATCCATAAACTACAATCTATCGAACATTTCATTTTGTTTTTTGCATCTCTCATATAAAAACTTGACCATCCCATTTCTCCTTGAATTGTCTCCTTTGCTGTCCACACATCTGCATCTAACGCATGTCTTCCTACTTTCCATTGTACTTTTTTCTAAGTAATTTAATACCCTTTTACTAACAAATAACGCATCATTGCCATATGTTAATCCTGCTACTGCAACTCCTTTCCATACAATTATAGCTACATCATATTTATTATATGAAAACACTGTTAATTTTTTTATCAATCTCTTTCTTTTCTTTGCTTCATTTATCAATTTTTTCTCCCATTCATCCAAGCAATTTTTCTGATTACTTAAGATGATTCCCAAATAATTATATCAATTCACCACACTTAACTTCATATCTCTAATAAAAATTATTTGTCTTTTCTTTCCCCAGTATTAACCATCATATTTGATTTTTCTTTACTAAATTTAATCCCCATTTCTGTACCCACTCTTGCGCATGTTCTCAGCATAACTTCCATATCTTCTCTTCTTTCTGCACACAAAAAGACATCTGCAAAAAGGACCGAACAAAGTATAGACTCCCTTGCCACATATTAACGGTATCTCTATCCTTCTTCCTAGTCTTTCTAGTGCTCTCTCCATTTCACTCATATATGCAACAAAAACAAAATAGGTGACATAGGGCATCCTTATCTTAGTCCCATCCTATTTTTAACTTTAACCGATTCTATATCCCCTAATTAATATGTATAGTAATTATTTTCATATAATTTCTTAATAATATCCACTAAAGCAGGGGTCCCCAACCTTTTTGCACTTAAGAGCACATTCTATAATACCGGCCAGGTGGCAGGCACCATTTACTTTTTCAATGTAAATTTATGTGTTAATAATACACATAATGTACAAAAAAAATATTTATTTCAAAAATAAAATTTTAACATATAATTAACGTTTATATTTTTTTACGCTGTAAAAGTATAGTATGCCCTACAATTTAATTACAATTTAATACAATAATTTATAAGAAATTTTAAAAACTAAATTTATTTGTATCAGGTAAATAATTTTTTATCGTGTTCGGATAGCGGCGGGCAGCGGCGGGCACACGTAAAATAGTCTGCAGGCGCCATGGTGCCCGTGGGCATAGGGTTGGGGACCTCTGCACTAAAGCTTCATCCATTCCCAAATTTGCTAAACTTACCCATAATCTATTTCTATTTACTCTATCATGTGCCTTCTCTATATCTGTAAAACTAATATATAACTGTCTACCTGAATTCCTACTCATATCCATAAGTTGTGTAATTACAAATAAACTATCTCCTATATACCTATCTGATCTAAAAACTCCTTGCATTTCCCCCACTACATTATTTTTTTCCATCCATTTTGCCACTCTTCCAGCCACTATATATGAGAAAACTTTATATAAAACTGATGTTATCGCTATTCCTTTAAATAATAATCATACTCTTGTATTACTCCAACTACCCGGAAAAACTCTCTTCTGTACCATCTTATTAAAACATGATAATAGCTTTACTTTTGCCCTATGCACTAAATTCATTAACATCTCTGCTTCCCATTCATCAAAACCTCTTGCCTTTTTACTTTTCAATTCATTCCCTGCCTCATTCAGTTAATTTTCTGTAAACCTAATATTCCCATTACTATATGTTTTCATGTTTTCTATTATTCTGTCCTTCACATCTAACATCTTTTCTATATCCATTACATATCTATTTAAGATTCTCTCTAATTCTTCTCTAGAGCTACACTCTATTCCCTTATTATCTAGTAATACTATCTCTCTCCCCTCTACATTTCTCCTTTTAATGTAATTCCAAAATTTTTTATTCCCATCTTCACTTTTATTAATATCCTCCAACAATTTACAATTCAATTTCATTCTTTTTCTATAATTATCTATTTTAGCTAACTTCTTCTTTTCTAAGTATTTTTCCCATTTAGCGTTAATATCTTTTTCACTTTCTTTATTTTTATTAGCACACTTATATTTTCTGCATGCTTTCCCTCTCTTTTATCCCTTTACTAACTCTCATTTTTTATTACTTTTATTCTTCTGAATATTCTCACCTAAAATCCTATTTGCCACTTTTTCTATTTCATCACACCAGTCCTTATACTCATCCCCAACCAACTCCTCCGTGGTTTCTTCAACTTGTATTTTATACTATTACCAACGTATTCTTATCAATTACCCTATAACAACTCCTTCAATGGATATTATTTACATTACATTACAATAAATATAATTATTAAAATACATACATTAAATATAATTAGTAAAATACATATACGTACATAAACATTATTAAACTTATTATAGTCCTCTCCCCATAATGTATGTATATATATACGTACAACTAATCTAAAAAAAAACAATAATAATATTCCCTTTTTTAAAATTCTAACTCTAAAGTTTCCAATAATCCAACAATGCCCATTTCCCACCTAATTGTGCTGGACCTTTATCCATGTTTACACATTTGTTTAAACTTTCTTGAATATACAGTCTCATAACATTGTTTTTCTTTGTAAATTTTAACATACTTTCTTACCTGCATATTATTTCACAATTCATTTTATGTTCAGTATCCAAAAAATGTTATATATGGCCCTGATCTTATATCCCTTTCTGTTAATTGCCATATCATCCTCCTTCATCTCTTTCCATGATAGTCTTTCCTGTCTGACCTACAGTGCTTATAATTAGATAGTTATATCATAACACCCATGTATTTAACCTCATTTAGACATTTATTTAAAAAAAAAAACTAGTTAAAAATGAATCAGGATTATTATTAACTACAATTAAAAACCCACAAACTTCAGATGGGTCTAGTTAGATCATTTCATTATGGTTTGTATTTAGACTCATTTAGACATTTATTTTTTAAGACTGATTAAAAAAACGGGATTAACATTATCTACAACTAAAAGCCCATAAACTTCAGATAGATATAGTTAGAGCGTAGCATTATGGTTTATTTTTGTTTTATGGTTTCTTTATTGAGCAATGTGTTCTTTGTTATAGTCATACTTTCAATACATTTTATTGTAAAAAACTATTTTTTTCCTAATACTTTTTTACATCCAAAATAATATCATACAATATCATTGAAGTTAATGTGAGGAAAACTGGAGCACTCAATTTCTCCTTCACATTCGATTTTCAAAAAGTAAGCACCTGGTTAATATAAACCTGAAAACTATTTTGTCAAATTTGACTTTCTAGTTATGATTAGCTGTCATCATATTTCATTTAGTACAAATAAAGTCACACTTTGTACAAGAAATACAGAATTAATTATGTAAGTTATTAAGTCAAATAAACCTAATATTATCCGCACAATTTATACATCATTTTAATAAGATATTTTAATATGTCATATGGAGAATTCATGTCTAAATATGTACACCTTATGAAAAGAAAATTTGAGTGCAGAAGGGCTTCATATAGAGAAAATCTTTATTTTTAACTCCAAATCATTTCTTCTTAATTTGATATTTTATTCTATACATTTTGACCTACATTTCATTATCAACTCTTCTCTATAAGCTGTGAAATTCTCCAATCACTCTACATTTTACTTTAAATTTTGGATAAACAATTAACCTGCTCTGTTAGCCAACCGAATAATGAATACTATTTAAGTCCTTCACTTAATCTTTATTTTAAAACAGTTGGTATTCTCACATTGAATCATGTGGACGCGTAATTTATATTTTAAATGTATATCAGCGATTAAGTTTTAAATCCAAATAAATCAATTTCCAACAACCCTACTAAAAAACCTAAACACTTGTTAGTTAAATTTAAAAAAAAATACCTCCCGCAATCTTTCAACGTTTTTTAAAATCCTATCTATTATTTGACTAAAAAGTCAAAAATTCTTGCATATATTCATAAGTGGTCGGTGAGTCAGTTATAAATCAAATAAGACCCTCCATCTTTTATTCTGAAATATGATCCGCTAATTTCAGGAAAGAATATGTTAGGAGAAATTTATTTCATTTCAAAGGCAAACAACATCAGTACTTTGATAATCTAAATCTTGAAACTTTTTTATTTGATTTCAATGATATAAATTATCGGATTCTGAAACATGAAATAACTGTTAAATTAAAGTCTACTACCGACAGCATCCGGACAACTCAAGATTTCGAGATACATTTTACTTCACCCCATTCATTTCATATTCTCTTTATTTGATAACCTGCTAAATTGCCTTTCTACCCAAATGAGAAATTGATCATTTTTATCTGGTGTCCATTGTGAATTTTCCAAAAAATGTTATTTTTTCCAGCTAAATCCATATAATTAAAAATATAGTTTCTGATTCAATACAAATTGCAACATATTTCTTTTTGTTTTACCACATTCCAATTTTTTATGACAATTATCAATTTTTGCAGTGGCCATATCTTTTAGTGACCATGTGAGCCATTTACAAAAGACAAAGCCCATTACTTTCTAAATGAACATAACTGCTGCTTTGATGTTGTCTAGAATTAAACTGCTTGAAATTATTAAAAGCATTAACATTTCTATGTCTCTTCACTATATACTACCCAATGTATTAATAAACAGAGAACTTTATATTAAGTTGAATAGTAAAATATTACCCGAATATATTAATTCAATCCATCAGAGTCCCCTTGAGTTTTTTACTTTTCATTGCATTCATCAATTCCTTACTGATTGGAAAAAAAAATAAAATACTGGGATACTACTCAGTCATACAATTAATCACATTTTCTGTATGGATGATTCATAATATTCTTCCCATCTAAAAAGGACACTCTGTCTTATCCCCATCCTGAATAATTGCATATATGGAACATTCTTAAGTGAAAAATTGTAACTTCTACATTCACTGCTCTGCCACATAACTCCTGAATTTTCCCATCTATTTTTCATTAAATACTTTACGATCTGCAGTTTAAAATAATTTATAATTTTATAAAAATATTAGCAACTTTTATCAAAGACCTGCTTATCTTTTCATGCTAAGGCTTTCAATATTATCATTCTTACCTTCTCCAAAAGCACATACTATTCTCCCATAATCAAGTTCTTAAGCTTATTCATCAAATATATTAACCCAGTCTATGTATAAAACTAATCTGGGGGAAATGGTGGTAATCAGTATTAAGATCATGCAAAAGCACATAGTTTAATTCGCTATCTTTACACTTATCTACTTACTCGACACAATGAATAAATTTTCTAGAATTAAAGCAATAAAATATCATATGACTCTAAGGCTTTATTATTTTCTAACGCTTAGAATAGATGGCATAGACATTGTAGAAGAAATATGTATGCTGATTTACAGATTACCAATTGTTTCCGCTGGCTCCATTCTGACACGTTAGAAAATGTCAGTCTAATTGCACCTTCAAATACATCACCAACAATATAACATATTTATCAGGGATTTACTTAGCATCTTTAATATTCATATCATTCCAATTTTTACTCTGTTGTAGAAAAAAAATTGAGTGTTGGCAAGCTTCTAAACAAAGCTAAGCTAATCTTGCTAGCACACTAGACTTCCATCTCACATTCTCAAAATAAGACACTACTCAAAAGATTAAACTATGATATTTAGCGTCTAAATACTTATATATTAATGGATTTCTATCAAAAAGAATAATTTATGATAGTATTGATGCGCAGTGCTCTTTAAGCTACAAAAAGAAAAAAAAGCACTAGAATGATAAATATGTTCTATCACTTGATCACAAATTCAATCATTTTTTTTTATTAATTAATAAAAAAAAGTAGAAGATTTACTCCAAATAACCACCGTTTTACTTTTCACTTTCATGTTTTTTATGTGCAGTTTTTTTTCAATCCAAAATAACACGTTGGGAAAGATGAAAAATTATGGACTAAGTTTTTAATTTTTCAGACAATTTTGCAGATACATAGAGTTTGCTCTTATTATCTATGCCACTAGGACCACCAGACCAAGGTTATGGTTGTATTATGATTTTAACAAAAATCAATCATTAGATTTTTTTTCTCTTTCCCCCCCTTTTTTGAATAAAATTAACTACAAACATATGATTATATGTACTTAAACTTAATAAAATAATCAGCTTTACAATAGATTTATATAATAGATGTATTTATCATATCAATTATTTATTATTATATCTTCAGAATTCGTTTTTATCATTTATATTTTTATTCGTTTATATTTATATATGTGGGTGTTGTTTCTTTTTGTGTGCAATATTTCTACATTATGGAAATATGTAAGTATAACAGCGAAACAAAAAAACAAAAATTGCTGTTTTTTTACAACAAAATGAAATTTTTTTTTTTCAAAAATAGACCTTAAACAATTAATTATTTTATGAAGATATTGAGATAAATCTTTTTTAATTGAATATTTATCAATAGCAAGAGAGTATTAGTAAAAAGAAGTAATTATTTTGTAGGGTAACTTTTAAAAAAATAATAATAGTACTTATTTTTTTATTATTCTGTTTATATTTTTAAAACGAAAATATTCTCTTATTTTTAGAGTGATTTATTAAAAATCGGTACTCCAATTTAATATTAAAAGTTACCCCCAGGTATCAACTAAAAAAAAAAATCGTATAGATTCATGTGGTCGCTTCTGCCAATAGCAAAATAACAATTGCATAACTTTAAAAATTGTAATCTTGAAATATTTAGGTATCATGTTTTTCATATAAATTTTCTTGGACAATTTAAGAAAGATGATAGCATAACTGTTACATTGTTAATAATTGTAAGGAAAGCAGTATAAAATTTATAAAATGAAACCATTTTTTAACACTCTCTTCAATGAGACAATTTTTTCTAAGAATTTTACAGATGAAATGTTTCATTTTTATTATAATAAATCTGTAGTCATTGGTGAAATTTTCAGTGGAATTGAAATAACATTATTAACCTTTTCTGTCAATAGTATTGTACTGATGGCACTATATAAAGTTAAAAATCTGCGAACTATCTCAAATATATTTGTTGCTAATCTAAAGATGGTTGATCTTCAAAAAGCTCTTTTTCAATATCCATTAGCAATATTTGAAATGAGCAATGGACCAATAATATCAAACGACAAAATCCTTTGTAGTCTTTAGTATTTTATATTTTTTTCATCTCAGGTTAATTCCTTATATACATTAATGTTGCTCAGTATCAATCGTTATGTTATGGTAATAAAATCACAATATTTTAACTCATAGTACACTTTTAAAAACTGTTGTCTGATGTTAGCAGTTTTTTTTTTTTGATTCTTAGTTTATTTTTAGAAACGTATCCTTTAATTGGTATGGTCATTTGATATATTATTTAGAAACATTTCTCTGCTTGTTTGGATTTGATGCTTACTCGGTTACTATTGGTGTGGTTGTTTATTTGATTTCAGTCATCATTATAGTTTTTTGTAATCAGCAGATTTTGAATGTTGTTATATCCAGTGGGAAGCGTCTTTGGAAAGTTAAACTTACAAGTGATAAAGTTGATCAACATAAAACTAGAAGAGAAAAAGAAATTAAGTTGGCTAAAACTCTGTAAATAATAGTGCTGACAATTTTTTGTCTCTACATTCCTTTTGTTATAGCAGCACAGCTAAAGGTGAGTTACGGAATGGAAAAACTAGTTTTGCCTCACTGGATTTTTGCTGCTGCACTTCATATATGGAGATCATCTAGCTGGATTAATCCTTTTATTCTATACTTCACAAACAAAGATTTCAAAAATGGATTTCGAGATGTCTGTCCTATACTAAAAAAAAATACTCTTTTGGAAAAATCAGATTTCACCTTCGGAATAAAAAAATTTTGGGGTGGGGTCGTAGGACTATTGATTGAGAAATTAAAAAATCTAAGACACTGTGATTTTGTTAAAAAATAATTTCTCTTTCTCAAATAAATATATTTTAAGCAGCAAGACTTTTAGAGTTTCTAATGAGTTTAATAATTCATTACTTAGAAGTGATTTTAAGCACCTTTTTTGTTTTAATCATATGAGCATATTATTCATTTATTCATTCATTACTGCTGTTGAAATTTATACAATCTAAAGTATAGTACTGTATAATTTATTCAAAATATTAATAAAATTCACTATTTCTGTTTTATAATATTAATAAATCTACTTTTAAACCACTAAACATCACATGATAATTGTTGTAAACAAAGGCAAAACTCTCCATATAGTAGTGCCATCACTTCTGGCATCCATTGATTACTCTGTTTGGCACAGGGTGCCACTACTGTATGGAGAGTTTTGCCTTTGTTTAAATCTACTTTTATTTAAATTTAAAATATCCTCAGTAAAAATCCAGGCGATTTATTTTTAAAAATAATATTAACAATTAAAAACAATGGTTTTGATGCTATTATTCATTTTTTTAATATAGATTATATTTATGCACATCTAATAGCTCTTTTGTTACTTATATTGATTTTGGTCGAACATCCATCTAAAAATACGTTGTTTTTTTATATATAAACGTTATACAGTAAACTCTCATCTTTGATAAGTATTATCTTAAGAAATAGTATTGTTTTGTAACTTTTGAGAACTGATGACATATAAAAATATACTGTATAGAGATTTCAAAGTTCTATATTGGTGATATAAATTTTCTCTGTCAGATCTAAAAAAGTAATTTAGCCAAAAAATGAAATAGTTTAATTTACAAAACAAAAATATTTATTATAAATATTCTTACAGTTCTTACAGTGTGTTTATTGAAATATGTGATGGAAAGACGGGTTATAATTGCGTTTCATATACATAATAGAATTTATAATTCATATCTACAATGTAACCTAAATTTGTAGATTATAAATGAAAATATAAAGGATATCATTGAAATTGTAAACAATTGTTTACAGTGGTCGCAGGATATCTGCTATATTTTGTTCTAAGCACTTCCTGCATAATTTGTTATGTAAATGATAGCTCACATTTTGTTAATAAGTTTTGGCAATATACACGTATAAATAAGACTGATGAGAGATTACATTTACATATATATTTACTGTGTGTGGGCATTCACTCATTTCACATTCATTCAAAAAAATTAAAAAAAGGTTAGATTTTTATTGCACAATCAAACAAACTTTGAACTAAGTCTTTTTATTCATTACGTTTTTTTCCTTATGGGAATATAATAGTAGTTTTAAAAAGAAATTATTTCACACTCACTTGCCTTCTATATATATATATATAATTTTAATGCACAAATCAGCGCATAACAGCAGAGCTTCTTCAAATTAAATCACAATTTATTATAAACTTAATATAAATTATAATACATAATAATTAGTGCCCGAGCGATTTCAAGAGAACTTAGCTCTCATAATCATGGGCAACAAAGAGTAAGCATAACCAGGTTGCTATATGAAAATATATGTAGATACATGTAAATTAATTGAACTATACGCATAAATCTAATTAATCCATTTTTTAAAAAATTTATAACACGCATCTTTCCTATTCATAGCTTTATCGTTCATGGCAATAAAACATGCCTCCTTAACCTTTCTCTTAACATCATTTCTATACCTACAAACTATTCTTGGATTGTTAGGTTCACATGCATGACCAGCTGATTTCTGATGCATTGCGAATATTGAGTTGCAAGTCGGGTCTGCTTGGGCCTTGTTGTAAGAATATCTGTGCTGGGGCAATCTTGTTGAGAGAGTTGCTTTCGTTTCTCCATAGTATGATGCATGTGAACCTGACAATCCAAGAATAGTTTGTAGGAAAAAAATGATGTTAAGAAAAAGGTTAAGGAGGCATGTTTTATTGCCATGGACGATAAAGCTATGAATAGGAAAGATGTGTGTTGTAAAATTTCTAAGAAATGGATTAATTAGATTTATGGTATAATTCAATTAATTTACATATATCTGCATATATTTGCATATAGCAACCTGGTTATGCTTACTCTTTATTGCCCATGATTATGAGAGCTAAGTTATCTTGAAAGCGCTCCGCTAATTATTACGTATTATAATTTATGTTAAGATTATAATTAATTGTGATTTAATTTGAAGAAGCTCTGCTATTGTGCGCTGACTTGTGCATTAAAATTATATATAAATAGTAGTTTTATTATCAACAGACTACGACCTTTCTAGTTGTTTTAATGTTTCTAACTCTGTATTGCTTTGGAATCTATACACTCACCCCTACTTACTGCTATCATTTACAGATTTTTAGTAAACTCTTCAAATTTTAAGCTTTCTGACACAATATAAAAAAAATAGTTTTTTATCTGCCATTTTTAGACTAATGACTTTTATTTTATTAATTAAAAAATATTTTATAAATTTTCCTAAATGTCATAAAACTTAGTTTTGTACTTAGAAAACATTATTACATTGTAACGATATAAGTATATGCCATTACATTCACTTTCAAGTAAAAGTGATATATATAGCTCGCAAAAATAAGCTCTTAGCAAGCTTTGAGAATATCCTCAACCCCAGACCGGTTTCTGCTCCTGGCATCGTTAGTGAGGTGCCAAGATATTCAGCATTAGATTAAAAATACTAGGACAAGATCGACACTTTATCTAATGCAGGGGTTCCCAACCTTTTGCACTTAAGAGCACATTCTATAATATCGGCCAGGTGGCGGGCACCATTTATTTTTTAATGTAAATTTATCGTTGGATATTGTTAATAATACCCATAATGTACAAAAAAATATTTATTTCAAAAATAAAATTTTAATATATAATTAACATTTTTATTTTTAGGCTGTAAAAGTATAGTATGCCCTACAATTTGATTACAATATAATGCAATAATTTATAAAATTTAAAAATTAAATTTATTTATAGCAGATAAATAATTTTTTATAATGTTCGAATAGCTGCAGGCACATGTAAAATGGTCTGCGGGCACCATGGTGCTCGCGGGCATAGGATTGGGGACCCCTGATCTAATGTATAACTATTAAGTAGAAAATCTGAAACTGTCAGACATCCATATGTCTTCCAATCCAGCTATCTAACTAAAATAGCCATATGGGACTGAACTAAGTTTCATGAGACACCATATATTAATAGCTTTAGCAATATAAAATCGCCAAAGCCTTAATAGCAAAAAATAAAATGATAAAAAATCAAGTCAGATGTCACATGACTTAATTTAATAAAGCTTGTATTTACAAATGTTATATATAGAGCTGGCAAAAATAAAAAAATAAAATAAAAGTGAAAAAAATATAAAATCACCCTCAAGTAGAAATATATATACAGAGAGAATTTAATAATTTTATTTAAATTAATATATATATATAATGCAAAAATGGCAAACTAATTATATAATTATGTAAAGTTAAAAATCTAAAAAGAAGATTGTTTTAATATAAAAGAATAAAAAAACTGTTAATTAGTTATTTTTAATCTTAGAATGGAAATGATTTTCTATACAGACTAACAGGCTCTTGGGCATAAAGTCAGACAAGAGATAAGCTAAAAAAAATAGTAGTGATAAAATTTTCAGTTCCTGCTCTAAAGAAATCTGGCTAATAACAATGGAAATAAACACATGGTCCACAGAGAAAAGTCATCATCACCAATAAGAACAGTGCTAAGCCAGGCAAGATCGATCCTGGAATTTGATGATAAGAATTCAAAAATATATAAAAAAAAACTTTGCAGTTGAGGTTATATTTGGATTGCTCTTACTGATTACATGTTATTTAAATATATTTATAAGTATTGCAGATCTCCAAAATGTAGGGGTCACACAATAAATTTTGTTTCCCATATTTGCCCCAGCTGAGCCAATCTTCAGAGTATGGTGGTTCCTGGAAACTGGCTAGCAACGGACTTGTCTCCACCTAAAACAATATGAAATGGAAAGAACGTTGAATTGTATGATTCATCATGAATCACCACGACTGACTTCAAATAAACCTACAGCCATGGGAAGGATGAACTTTAATAATGTAAGAATTTTTCAAATATTTTAATAATCTAGGAATTTTTCAATACTTAAAGTCTCTTATCTGATTAAGCAGACATTTAAATTATTTGTTATATTTTCTTTTAATATGTTTGCTATTATTATTATTATTTCCATTCTCATAAATTTCTTTTAAATTAATTATTTGAAAATAAGCATAACTGGCTGCATAGATGTTTAAGATTATGTTAGTTTAGGTGTGTTAATTTTGGGGTAATTGTTTTGTTATTAAATCAGTGCTAGTGGATAGATGTACGATGCTTTATGTCAATGTAATCTGAGTAGGTGCATTTGGATACTCATTCCCTTGTACTGCATTAGCGCATAGGGCATAATATCCACCTGAATGTATGGCCAAAAAGTGTAACCATCATGTTGTCAATAGGCATGGACATATTTTCTACGTCATTGATTTTCTTATACTCTGGTTGGGATTGTAAGTCTACAAAGATCACTATCTCCATTTATAGAGCATCTCATATATATATTTTCAATAATTTCATCTTTGTATCAGCAATTGGGCAGTGGATCATCCCAGTCTGTTGGCGAAGTTTATTAATGATCATCGGGAAGATGCTCATTCCTTCCCACCACGATTCTTTATTTCTCAAATGATATCATGCTACAGATGTAAATTCATGTTCGCATGATTGTGTTATGCTAATAATCTCATTTTGCATTGGTCACATCAGTATATAAGTAAGCTAGCATTGTTTTAAATGTGAGATTTTAGCCTAAAGGTTAAAAGGGATTAGATTGGTTATATGTGTAATCTATGTAGCATATTCAGCTTAGTAAAATATTAAAATTGTATTGAATCTATTAAATGCCTCTATCTGTGCATATAATTTAAATGAAATATATTCACTAGTTAATTTAATTTTCAGAAATTTTCCTTTTAATGCGTGGATGCGTTATAATTAAAATGTTGGCAGTAACTTATTTTATATATTTATTAATAATATTTAAAATTAAAAATTAGAAATTGTAATAGTCAGAGTGATATTTTAAGCTCAGCTTCTCCAAAGTGTAACCTCTCCCATGGGTTTGCATAGCCTAGTGAGACCCTGGTATGGCAGATTAAGTTAGGGACGTTCTGTCAACCGTTATAATATCAAATACTCCATTATATCAAACTTTTGGAAGAAAAAATAAAGAATAAAATATATATGTTTCAATATAATCAGAAAAAGTATTAATAAATGTGATTGCCTGCGACATTCGAAAACGTCTTATAATTTATAAATTTTAATATTTTTTATTTACAGTTTTTGGATAATGCTTGTGATCGGTTGCAGTTTATTTTCTTTCTTGCTTCAAAAGTACTTTTTTTTATTAATCTTTAACAAATTAACATAACATCTCTTTATTAATAAGATGTATACAATCTAGCAATAAATTATAAAATTAATAAAAAAGTTACTTTTGACTATTTGCATTCCATCTCCAAATAGTACCCGTTAGCTTTATAAACTTTTAAAAAATATTTTATATCTAATTTTTAGTGCATAGCATAATAGGAAATACACATACATAATATTTTTTTCATCACCATCTGGGAATAATTTGCTGATGGATTAGTAAGTTATTTTAAGGTTAAATATTTCATTATTGGGTGAACATAAACCAAATATATCACATGTGTGTACGTGACTTCTGATGAATGTTCCATGCAAATTATTATTTATTTAAAAAAAAAAAACACAATGCTAGATAATAATTATCTTATTTGTCCGGATATGATAATTATCATTATTGTACGAGTTTGCTAGTTCAAACTCAGTCTTAAAATAATTCAAATTAAAGTTATTTTAATCTGTAATGTGTTAATACAGCTTACAATTTAAGCTACATTTATTGAACGTTTGTTTAATAGGATGCTTTATTTAGAACGGATTAAAAATAAATTAGTTAAATATTGAAACTATTTACCTCAATTAAATGTATTCTTAATTACTCATCCAAATGTTTTATAACTCCAATAGATAGTTTATTAGTGAGGCAATTTTGGATTGTCTATTATGACATCCTATTTAAAATTTAACAGCGCCTATGTTTGGCAAATAACTTTCCCTTTGATATTGTAAATAAATTTTATTTGTATTTAATAAGTTAATAAATATATTTGTTATTATTTAAATCTAGTTTTTGTTTTTCTATATGTGATTTCTTGTGTTCTGAATTCTTAATTATAACAGAAATCTTGGTAAATCAGATAATAAATTCTCATGCATATCCCAAATCTCAATGTTTAAAAAATGAAAAATTCCATAAATGTCTCACTTCAGAGGATAGGAATGTAACTATAAGAAATGAATATTTATTTAATTTTGCTTAGGATTATTTAATCCATTTTAAAGATTGCACAATCTTTTATTTATCTTATTAATAAAAAGTACAATAATTAAACTTAATTATTTTGATTGTGTTGTTTATGGGGTAATAGAAAGATGATATCAAAGGTACCATTTCTTTCAATTATTTCGAGCGTCATCCTGGGTAAAAGACTATCATTTTTCTAAATTTTATATATTTTTGTTTTTATGTAATTGTTAAGCAAATTAAACACTTCTTTATGTAATCATCATCATCATCATCATCATCATTATTATTATTATTATATATTAGGATACATTAGCTTATAAGAGAAGTGTATGTCTTTTATAGTCTACCAGGATACCAGTCATTTATTTTATTATAATACAACAGTATACATTCCAACGTTAACAAGAAGAACCATGAGATCATTATTTATTATTTTATTAATTATTAATCCATTCATTTGTATTATAATTATGGTGTGGCAAAATAAATTCATTACTGTTTATCTTACCAAGAAAAAAGTGACAAATATTTAATAATAAGAGATTAAAGAAAAGACATAAAGATTCTATTATTATGATGAAGGGAAATGTATGTTTTTAAAAAGTGTTGTATAGGAATGAGTGAAGTTTTTCCTCTTCCTAATTTATCTATTTATTTTATAGTTATGCATTTAATTATTGCTTTGAAATTTTCTTTTATTTTAATGCATGTCTCTGTAGTAAAGAGTGAAAGATAACTAACCGACCACCCACCGAGCTTAGCCGAATATATTATTTGTTTTCATAATACCATTTAGACTCATTAATGTATTATTAGTTTATCACATACTCCAGTTATAATTATGCTGCCCAACTTTAGGGGCTGGAACTAGCTCATTTAACTCCATTTTTTTTCTTTCTTTTCTTTCGATTAGAATATGTAAGTGATAAAATTTTATTTTTAAAACAGAAAGCACAGCAAAACTAAGATTGTCAAATATTGTGCTAGAATTTATTGCAAAACATTTTATTTACACAAAGACAAACCTTTCTTAAGCATAAATCATGTGCTGAGGTCAATTTCTATTGCACAATAGTAATAAGAACAGAAACTGATTTTAAGTTTATTTTAAATAGTGTATTTTAACTCTTTGAATTTAAGTCGATATTGATAAATATTATTTCATGAAGAAAATATATTAATTTTCAAGCAGTTCAAACGCTATTGTTTTGTTAGATATGTCTACGAATTTTAGTGGTTTTAGGATATTTTCAATAATAATAATAACAGTTTCGCTTGGAAAGTTGTTAATCAAATTTTGCTTTATATATAACTATTGATTTTAATAAAAGTCGACGTTTTTTAATAAATCGTTTCTTTCAAATATTTAGTATTTGTGATTCCACTAGTAAAACGATAATATTAAATAGGCTGATCCCTTCATTCAGAATTACGTTATGCATTCTATTAATTCCAGAGTTATAAAGTATAAATCAAATGGATAATTATTGTAATAATAATAAATATTTTTCTAGAGGTCCAGACGAATCCAAAAAAAATCTTTGTTTCAAATTATTACCAATAAATTGAAAAACGTATCAATATTAATTACAGTCCATTTATATTTAAAGTTTACATTAGGTTAACTGATTTATTAAAAGTGTATCCTATCCAAAAACTGTTAATCAAGCAATATTTTTCTTTATGTTCACATTGAATTTTACTCCATTAAATACAGTTATCTTTTTCTGTTTAATGTTTGCACTGTTGCGATTTTATGAAATAATGTAAATATGACTTATTTGCAAGTCCTATTATTTTTTTCTTTCTGTTTTGTGTTTTTCCAATTTTGGCCTTTTGACCAATCCTTCTGTGGAGGAGAAAAAGTTAAAAAACCCTATTTTAATTTTTTCCCTAGAATTGAGCTATATGTATAAAAACAACATTAATAACATGAAGTATTAAAAGTGATCTATTCCTTTTTGTGTTGTAAAAACAATAATCTCACTTTGTTTTATATATGTAGAGAAATAATTTCCTTTTGTTATGAAGAAGTTAAAATTGAAAACTATCAAAAGCTTAACAAGATAATATATGATTTTGTTTATATCAAATTATCATAACTGTTGCACATCTATCAAATAGTTAATTTTAATTTTTTTCCACATAATAATATCCTGCTTCTCCTTTCTTAACTTTGTTACTCATAACATCTTTTTTTTAAAACAATGTACCAATCATTTCTTATTTTCTCCTTTTCTGTCAAATCATCAAGCTATTTTTAAAACTCCAAATTACTCTATTTGCATTGTCTATACTTTCATATCAGCAACCTTCACTTTCTATTTAAAATGGTATATCAATTGCTATTTCCTCCGTCCCTTTTCTCAACATCTAAAGCTTTTTTATTTCCAACTTCTTTGTTTTCATTGTTTACACATAACTTAATAAATGGGGAATTGAAAGTTAAAGCTGGATCAAATGCTGTCATGCATATGACATTTCTGTTAGTATGATTGTTTTGTTAATATAATTCTGTTAGTATGTTATCAGCAATTATGATGCAATAAATATTATTTTTCAATTTTCAAGCTTATCAAATAAATGCCGACGTTGTATCCCTTCTTAACGGATACTTTTTCTGTATTTGACTTTTCATATTTCCAATTATTTTTTCCCCTAATACATACTTTTCATAATCAGAACATTAAACCCAATATTCTATTTAACTTTGTCAAAAAGATTTTTAAAAATAAATATAATTAATATTATACATAAATATTTACAACCATTATTTCCTGAAAGATGGACTTTTCTATCTTGTTTTCATGCTATTCAAATGAAACCTGTCTTTCAACACTACCTAGTGGTATTTGCTGCTAAACTAATTAGTCCAAAAAGTTAACATGTTATTACATATAAGATTTTGTTATAGACTTCCAAATGCTGATATAAAATTAGTTTCCTTATTTTTGAATCATGAATTATACTATATGCATTAGCTAATTTTCAGACTATATTTTAAAAAACTATTTAAAATAATAATAATTACTTTTCTACTGAAGACTAGATTTAATGATGAATCTTTAAAAAAAAGGGCGGGTTGTAAGTAAATACACATTAAGAAAATGGCAATTTACATCATAACAAATCAAAAAAAGTAGTGAATTATTTTATTTAATATACTTTTTATAATTTCTAAATAAATATGTTTCAAATTTTTTCTTAATTTTTATGTAACTTTATATTTACGTGTTTTTAGATTACTTTTTTAAAAATTTGGACTCTTGTTAGCTGATAAAAGCTAGTGTCCAGAATCAGTTAAGAAGTTGTACAGATTAACGTGATTTCTTCAAGCAAACTGTAAAACAAAATTATCATAGCAGCTTGCAAAAATTATAATCTTAAAATATTTAAATATCATGTGCTTTCCAGAAACTTTTTTTAACAATTTCATATAAACGGCATATTACTGCTGTCACAGTACTGGGGAAGTACTGGAAACAATAAAAGCCAACAAATCCCTAAAATGAAACCATTTTTTAATAGTCCTTTTAATGAGACAATTTTTTCTAGTAATTTTACTGATGAAATGTTTCATTTTTATTACAATAAGATGGAAACTATTGGTGAACTTATTAGCGGAATTATAATAATCTCACTTACTTTTTCTCTGAACAGTCTTGTCTTGTTAGCACTATTCAAGGTTAAAAACTTAAGAACTATCTCACATATGTTTGTGGCAAATCTAGCAATGGCTGATATTCAAAAAGGTGTTTTTCAGTATCCATTAGTAATTTTTGAAATATTCAATGGACCAATAATATCTAAAAACAAAGTACTCTGTAATCTACAGTATTTTATGTTTATATCAACTCAGATCAATTCTTTGTATACCCTAATGTTGCTTAGTATCAATCGCTACATTATGATAGTAAAACCACAGTATTTTAACACATGGTTCACTTTTAAAACTGTGAGTTTGATGCTAACTATTTTTTGGACATTTACAGTACTTATAGCAATATGTCCATTAATTGGTATCGGGCACTTGAGATATTATTTAGAAGCAGGTTTGTGTTTGTTTGAATACGATGCATATCCAATAACCCTTGGTTTTATTGTGTACCTTATTCCAATCTCAATTATAGTTTTTTGTAATCAACAGATTTTTAATGTTGTCATATCAAGCGGAAAACGTCTTGATAAAGACAAGCAGGCAAATGATAAAACTGATCAACAGGAAGCTAGACGGCAGAAAGAAATTAAGTTAGCTAAAACTCTGTTAATAATAGTATTGACATTTTTTTGTCTTTATACTCCTTTTATTATAGGTGCATTACTAAAGTTGAGTTGTGGTTTAGAAAGAGTAGTTTTACCTAGATGGATAGTGGCTATTTGCCTTCATATATGGGCATCATCTAGCTGGATTAATCCATTTATTTTATATTTTACAAACAAAGACTTTAAAAATGGATTTCAAGAAGTCTGTCCTATACTAAGAAAAATACACTTTTCTAAAAATAATCAGATTTTATCTTCAGAATAGTACAATACAATCATTTTTTTTATTCTGGGGTTATTCTTTCAATATCAACGGTTTGCATCCATAAATTTAATAAAATAAACTCTTCATCAAATTAAATTTAACTACACAAATTTATTCATTTGCGAATATGTAAATAAAATAATTAATAGCAATTGGAAATTATTCTTTCCAATGTCTTAAGTTCATGATAATCTTCCGTTGTATGAATTAACTTATTAATACACATACATTAATTTAATATAATCCGTATAACTTACCTGCACATTATCATTAATAATGGTTTTTTTACTCATAAAGATAGGGTATATCTTGCATAGCGACGATTTCACAAAGATCATTAGTTTTCAGCCATTACTCAGCTAATGGCTACAGATATAATCATTATATCAGTATACCATCATTTGAATATACTATTGCAGATTATTTTACTTTTACTTGTATAATCTAAGCTCATTTACATATATTATGTTTTAGTAGCATTCAAAAGTTCATTTTATATGTAAATTTTTTTAGAGTAAAAACAATAATTAAGGATGACAATTATACATTTACTGTCTAAATGCAAGTCCAAAAATGTAATCACTTTCACGTTTACTTTAATTATATTATATGCATGCTCAAACAGTCCACCATTCTTTCACCCTAAAAAAAATACAGAAAATACTTTTGTAATCGTTTAGGTTTGATGCTTTTTTCTGATCACAATCAATTGATTTATTTTCACCCAGCTATTTTGTTAATGACATATTCTACACCTAGTTTTACTATTTAATTGTCTGATTGAGTACTTCTTTTAGCAAAATCTGATTCCTATATTTTGGCTATCAATAGATATTTCCTTATTTGTTTGACTGAGGAGATATCATTGTACTCCCTTTTTTACAAAAATTCTTTTTTTATTTACTGATTCTCTATAAACACTATCCTTTTCTCATATATCAATCTGGTGAAATCATAAATGATTGATATATATCTTTAAATGTTTTCATTTTCAAATTGGATTAATCTAATTGTTTTATCCAACACTTTTATTATCACACCAGGAGATGCTTTTTTCTTCTTAAAATGTCTCGTATATTCACTTGCTCACTAAGTTTAAAATTTCATGGTCCAAATTGCTTTCACCGTTTACATTATTAGCTGATAATAACCTTTACCAGTGCATTCAAAATTTTTGAACGTGTTAATACTGAAGTTGAATCATTATTAATATACATGCTGTAGAATATTTAAAGAACATTATGTTTATTGACATTTCATTTATATGCTGGTATGCCATTTTATTCAATATCAAGTTGAGATGTTGAGCAGATTTATTTTCGGCTAGACCATTATATTTGGGATATAAAATCTGGTGTATTCCCTTGTCAACTAAAATTTCCTTAAACATCTGCAATGCAAATCTGGATACATTGTTGGTGACAATAGTTTGCATGTATAATTGGCTTGCAAAGATTTCTTTTAATGCTCTAATAACCCATTCCATACTGGGATTTTTGTCAAGTTTATATTCTGTTTACTAGGAATGTAAATCTATAAAAATTAAAAAGATGTAGACATTCACTGATCTGGTATCACCCAAGTGTAGTCATTACCGTGGTTCTATAGATTTTTCAGGAATTCAATCTTTTTTTGGAGGTGGCTTAATGGCACATTAGCATTCTTAACAATTCTTGACTTACTGCTCTATTTCCTGGTTTATATTAGGTTACCTTACATATGACCTTACTATTCTTAGGTATCTCTTATGTAGTAAACTAAGCATTTGCTTTTGTCCTTCTAATGATATGATCCCTCTGATGATATGAATATGTGCCTAGTCATAAAATGTAACCATTGTATGTAAACAAACTTTTTTTCACATTCCCTATAGGCCTCACTACATAATTTGATTGAATTTTTGACCATCTGTATTTTATTCAATTTTCTAAAGTTTTATATCTAGGATTATTTCTGGTTCAGTTTGCAATCTTTAAGATGTTCAATGTTTTGAAATTATTAGAACAGACCCCTCTCCCTTTTGATTTATAATACCATTGTAAAATTTATCTTAATTCTTTCTCTCTATTCAAATTCCTTATGGTGTAAAGCAATTTCTACTCAGTAAAGGACTTAGTGTCTCTTAATTATATACAATGTAGACATTTGATTCTGGAATTGATTTCAACGGTGCAATTACTTTGCTGCATAAGTGTATTTTATTCCCATTTGTCTAGTCTTTCTGCGATAACTATGATATACCAGCACCAATATATACTTCCGTAGTAATTTTTTGGGCACAGATAACTTCCAACAGAATACAATTATTATTTATATTATTAATCTTTTTAAAATCATTTTTTCTCCTTACCCTGCCTCTCTGTGAATTAAAGTCTGAACTTGACTTTGTTTTTATATTTCTGTCTTATCTTTATTTCTGCAAATGTGAGCGTAATGACTTATTAAATTACAGCCTCTATATTTTTCTCTTCTCAATTTGCAGTATTTCTTCACATGCTCTCCTCCAGTTGCAACCAATTACACCATTTGAGCTCCTATGACTTAGACTATCAGCTTTGTTTTATTAACTGCTACTGTCGTCTTTATAAAATTCTAAAGCTGCTCCTAATTATTTCCTGTGCAATATATTTTCCTATTGCATATTTATATGTATTTACACATAAGATTTGATTCACTTAATAAAATTTTCCTGATTCCATACAATAATAAACCCAATAACATGTTATCCAAATGTTAGATAAAATTACATTCTTTTGCAAGTATTCTTAATACATGTCATAATTTTGATATCTGTCTTAAGGTGACTGGTTTCTATCCTAAAATCTTAGGTGAGATGTGGGATCACGTAGTGTTCTATTGTCACTTCCAATACATCTTTCCTAGAGAAGAACAAAAGCATAGCTACTTGAACTTTGTTATCATTGATTCTATTAATAAACATATATCTTTCAATATGTTCCACGTAAATTTTTTGAGCCAAAACATTATTTCATGGATATTGTTATTTCATAGTGCCATTATCATTGTTTGCACAGATTATCCAATTATCAAATATTCCATTCCATATTCTCACACAAGTTGATCTACTTCAGTCGTTTCTGTGACATTCTGCTTTTTTTGTATATGTTCTTCTAAATCTTGTTGATTGCACCACTTTGCTGTATCTCAGGAGTATTATTTTAATACCAGCCAGATAATATCAGTAACGTTATTAGAATAAACAATACATCAAATTAAACTTATCACACAAGTTTATTCACTTATAAATAATTGAATGTATATAAATAAAATAATGTAAATAATTAAATGTATATAAATAAAATAATGAAAGCAATTACAAATTACTTCATAATCTCTAAAGTCAAGGATAATCTGCAATTTTAAGTATTAACTTATTCACATGCACAGTAATTTAATATAATTCTTATTACAGTGTGGTATTCTTAACTACAGCTTTTTACTCACACAAATATTGCATATCTTGTATATGCTGTGTGTTTCTAATGGTCATTAGTTAGCTAATTTTCGGCTAGCAACTATATATATTGTAACGATGTGTATATATACACATTGCGTAAGTTTGTGTATATATATATACGAGTTACATTATTTACTTTTTTTTAAATAAAAAAAAAAAAATGAAATAGAAAATATTATTTGTTATTATTTTATTTATTTATATTAAACTCAGTATTAACAATTGACGCGAATTGTTTTTTTATATTATATACAGAAGTATTATTTATTTATAACAATATTTAATAGTTTGAAAACAAAAAAGGAAAAGTTACCGTTAAAAGAAAAGAAAAAAGGTTGGGAATAAATTAAAAATTATTTATTAATTATAACTTATCTTTCTTTTATGTACTTTTATTTTTATACGATTCTTTCAAAGGTACTTTTTGTTAAAAGCACTTTTTAAGAAAAAAATGATTTTTTGTAATTAATTAAAACAATTCGAACAAAGTTAATCAGGTTCTGGAGATTAAGATTCCAGACTGATTAAATGAACAATGTAGGACTAATTTCAGTGAAATTAAGTTGGAAAAATTAGAAAATAAAAGAATGTACTAATTAAAAAAAAAATTAAACATCAAATGTATTGATAGCGTGAGTGAAGACTGTAGCTAAGGTGGGGTCAGAAAAAAAAGCTAAAATTGACTATTCTTCAGTTAGTGAGATTGTTATTCTTCAATCGATTCAAAGGATTGAAGCTATTCACAAAATTTTATAGAAGACATTAAAAAAATATAACCAAGGTCAACCATCAGCAGTGAACAAAATTTACAAGAAGCTAAAAGTCAAGCATGATGAAAACATTTTTCTCCTATCGTACCAAAAGAGAAATGGGTGGCTAACCCCAAAAGCTGGTATTCAGTTATTTTTCCTCCGCTCGTCTCCTGATATATTACTCTGACTCCTCTTTTGCCAATGTTTGAACCTGGCACATCAAATCAAGGGAAATATCCCATGCCATAGGATGCAGAACAAAGGAGAAGCTTCACTTATGCTAAAATATATGCTTACTATGAGTCTGACCAGATCAGAAGAAAGGGTGATGACCCACATATGAAAAACAAAGAATGTGCTTAGACCTGGGTAAATATATTTGTTGTTGTCATTAATAGAACTTATGAATTCTTAATACTAGTATTAAACTTTTAAATTCTCCTGAATAGAATTTTAGATATCATTCAGAAGTATGCATATTTGTTTTACATGTTAAATATTATATATATATTATTAGCATTTAATAAATTTGTGTAAATTATTGGTACTGTTTCTCTGTCTCTCTCTCTCTCCATTTATCTGAGTAAATGTGTTGCTGGTCTTATCTTTTAAAAACTATCCATGGATCATGCACTTGAAGCATGTTAATGACATTTTATGGGTTCTATTTTAAGTATTAGATGGTGCCCAGAATTTAATCCCATTATAAATAATCCCGATCAGATGTTTCACATTTGATGCAACTAGAGAGAGTTACCTTGGTCTGGAAAAGTGACTGTCAGTTTGGTCTGACAGGCTATGATTTGTATGTAAATATTAATCATATTTACTCCCCTGCTTGAGTAACAGGGTTGCAAAGTAAACTAATTAACGTTAAATTAAGAGCCAATAACTTAAATTATAAGTGTTAAAAGAAGATAGTAATAAGAAACCTGTAATGTTTTTTGTTTCAAACATGTAAATTTCAAGTACAAACTTTACTTCAGATGTTTAAAAGTTATGGCAAAAAGGGGTTCCCATTACAAATGTCGTTCAATGTGAGAGCTCGAACATTCGTTTAAATTTAGAGTAAAAAAAAGCATAATATAAATAATCAGCTCACATAAATAAATAAATAAAAATATATATAGTAATTAAAGGAATAAATTTATGAGAGATGAGAGAGAACAAATAGTACTAAAGATAATTTTATATGTTAGAAAAGAAAGATAAGTGGGATTAGTTTATTGAAATAGGGTTTGTATTAAAGAAGGAAAAATATATACATAGTAGATATAGATTAAAAAAGTGTGGGTAGGCATTGGCATAAAGTTAGAAATCAGCAGGCAAGTAGTATTAGGGGGAATGTAGTGGGGAAAATCGAGTGAACACTCATAGTTAATTAAATAAAATAAGTTAGTAAAGCAATTAAATCGAAGCATTAAATAATTTGGTAAACCTATTGGTTGTGAATAACATACTTTATTAAAAGCCAAAAGATATCATAAAATAAAAAAAGGGTTTTTTGAGAAAGTTTAAAAGATTACAAGAAATAAAGCCAAAATGGAAGCTCAAGTTAAAAAAATAGAAAATGTTCCCAGTGAGGAACAAATGAAGACTCAAGTTAAGAAAATAGAAAATGTTCCCAGCAAGAAAAAAATGGAGGCTCAAGTTAATGAAGTAGAGAATGTTCCTAATGAAGAACCACAAAGTAAAAATTAAAAGGAAGTCATAAACGAACAAGAGAAGAGTGAGATCATAACATTAATAACCAGCATGCTTGAAAAACAAAAAGAAGCAGCTGAAAAAAAAAAAACCGAAGAGCTTAAAAACCAAAATTATCAGATGATGAGAAAATTAAAATTGCAAGCTGAAATGCTTAAAAAATTAAAAGGTCAGCACAGCTGCCTTACAAGCAGTTGCCCCAGGTTTGGGGGTTCACTTTCAAGCTGATGCTATGACACATGAAAAAAAAATTAAAAGGTCAAATGATAATGGGCTATGATCAAATGAAAAGAAGAAATTATGAGAGAAATAAATGAGAATAGAATACAAATAGAGAATCCATTAGAGACTGCTTATCAAATAATGGAGAAAAATAAGTTGGTAAATGATGTAAATATAGAGCTAGTGAGAGAGGCCCTAGCAAAACATAAGATAGAAAATTGCAAAGTAATTGAGGATATGAAAGTCAAAATTATTAATTTAACTTTTAAAAATAAATCAAATAAATTTTAGGAAATATAGTAGGCAAGCAGAGGTATTAGATAAAAAAACAGACAAACAGAAGTCAAAAAGACTGATCAGCTGAGTATAAACACACACATTATAAATAATCTAGAAATCTTGAATCAGTTTTTAAAAATCCGTATATTTTCTGGACACCTAGGTGAAGATCCTACAGAACATTTAAGCAGCTTGGAACATTATTTCACCTGAAACAAGCTAGGCAAAGAGGCTATGATCCCAATTGCATGTAGCCATTTACAAAGGTGGTCTCAATTCTGGTGGAATTCTCTGTACTATAAACCCATCACATTTGCTGAATATATAAAAAGCTCTATTAATGAGTTATTGGAGCTAAGATTATCAGGAAAATATTAATCACCAGGTGTGGCAAGGTAAATGGAAACTGCTGAACCTTTCATTTTCTTTGTCAGAATGCAAGTGATAAAATTGCATTCTTTAATGACCAACCCACTATCCGAACAACAAATTATTAAGATAGTTCCTCATAATTACAAACAAATGCTCAGAGGTACCAAAAGGGGCACAGTGGAACAGATGGCAGAATTATTGAATGCTTTTGACAGCACTAGATCTACTTATGATATGAAAGAGCAGGGATTTAAACCCCAACCTAGAGAGCCGGCTATAAATGCCAAAAGGTATAGACACAGAGCAAATTCAAGGAGTAGCCCTGAAGGAACAAGTGGTTATTCAAAAAACAGCTCTAAAATGTCAAATGGGCAGAAAGAGAGAAATGAGAAAAAAACCCTGTAAAATGTCTCTGATTGTGAGGTCTGGATGCAAGTCAGGGGGACAGTATAAAGGTAAATCTTAATAATGAATGAAATAAATATAGACCATGAATAGCTTATTTTGTATGCAATTGGGGCAAGACAGAGAGAGGTTAAGATAGCTCTTCAGCATTATCGAAAAGTAAAAATAGTGGTAGTAAAAATAATCATGGATGTGTTACTTAACTAAGGGAGTCAAGTGTCCATAATTTCTCAAAGTATGTTTGAACAGATTAAACATTTAAACCATGGTATTAATAACTTGCTGTTAAAGGAATACATGTTACTTTAACAAATAATAAAAAAGCTAACTTAGTGTCAAAACAAATTTGGGAAGGTAGTGCAATCACATTCTGCTTATTTGATCAGATTTCATGCACAGAACAGGATGTGTTACAAACTATAATTTAAATCAAATAGTATTTGATGAAGAACTATTGTCTTTCTTGCCTCAAGAAATGTGTAAATTAGCCACTGCATGAAAAATTTTATTCCTTCCTGAAAATAAGACATAGACAGAGTAAATATAAAATATACATTCAAGGAATTAATGTTTATAGATAATAAAATTGAATTTCAAATTACTGAAAAGAATAAAAGTTCTGTAAAAAAAAGACAAATAAATAAGGACATTAATAAGAAAATGAAAGGGGTTCTTATGTTCCAAAACCAGCATTTGAAAGAACTAATTACAATGATCTATCAACAAAATTAACTATTAATACCAAGCATTAGACAAGATTCTTTCAGGAATATGTTAATCTATGTCTGGAAAAGCATGATTCCTTTTGACAAAAATATTCTTACATAAATATATCAATAATCTTAAATTAGAACAGAGTGAAAGTTGTTCTATCCGCCAGTCTGACTGTGCCAATGTTATATCCGCAAGTATGACTGTGCAGTCAGTAAATAACTATGTTCAATTCCCACGATGTTCTCTTGCAACGAATGCTCTGCTGTTCTCTTGCAACAAATGCTCTGCTCTTCTCTTGCAACGAATGCTCTGTTGTTCTCTTGCAATGAATGCTCTACTGTTCTCTTGCAACGAATGCTCTGCTGTTCTATTGCAACGAATGCTCTCAATATCTCTGCTGCAGTCTCCCCATCTCTGTGCGCTCTTTAAGCAAAGTGAACTACATTTCCACTGGGCACTGGTCATTAACCGCAAGCACTGATGCGAGATATCTCTACTGGAGTTGAACAACCTTCTACTACTCTCTAAATTACACTGCGTAGTTGTTACCCAGTCTTCTTATCGCTTTCTGATAACTGCAACAATCAATCATTACACCGTCCAATAAGGTAACGTCTCTTACCTAGAAATATTTGCAATCATCAAATATTTCTTGGAATTGTCGATCGCCATTACGTCAATGCCTTAATTAAATTCCACAGTTATCAGCGTGCGATCTAAAAACAACCTTTGGAATACATTCTAGTTTTTCTGGAGAGCACAAACATGTCTGCCATTTTTACAAAACACTACAGAGTGAAAATCGGTTTTAAAGATGTTAAATGAAGATGTCTTATTTAAAATACATTCATAACAGTCAAGCGTTGGTGGCCTAGTGGTTAGCATAGCTGCTTTCCGGTCAACGCATTTGGCATATGAAAAAAATACATTCATAACATCCATGTAATAATAGATATATAAAGAACGTATTGAAAAAAGCTTTTATAAAATACGTTTTTTTAAATATTATGTGCTTCGCCGGGCTTTCAACTATTACAAATTATAAACGTATCGTAATTTGGGAAGTGGGAGAGGGTATATATATATATATGATAGTATGTCTATGACTTGTAATAGTCGAAATATGACTAAGCACACACTCTTTAAAAATAGTATTTTATGAAAGCTTTTCTAATCAAATTTCAATGTTAAAATCTGTCCATAATATTGCCTTCTATATATAAAATTAAAAGTAGATGCTTCTTTTTACACAATTTTAATTAATTACCCTACAACAACTCCCACAATGGATATTATTTATATTACATTACAATAAATGTAAATATTAAAATATATACCCTAAATATAATTAATAAAATACATATATTTATATATACATAAAAATATTAAACTTATTACAGCCCACCACCCCCATAATATATATATATATACTTACAATTTAATCTAAAAAACAACCTAATATTATCCACACACTTTTAGACATCATTTTAATGAGATATTTTAATGTCATATGGAGAATTCATGTCTAAATATGTACATTTTATGAAAAGAAAATTTCTGAGTGAAAAAGGGTTTCATCTAGTGAAAATCTTTATTCTTTTATCTCCAAATCATTTCTTCTTAATTTGATATTTTAGACTATATATACTGACCTACATTTCATTATCAACTCTTCTGTATACGCAGTGAAATTCTCCGATCACTCTACATTTTACTTTAAATTTTGGATAAACAATTAACCTGTCCTGTTAGTCAACCAAATAACGAATCCTATTTAAGACTTTCACTTTAAAGGTATCATATCAGATTTATATTTATTTTAAAATGGTTTCATATTTTTAGATTGAATCACGTGGACGCTGTAATTTATATTTTAAATATATATTAGAGATTAAGTATTTAATCCAAATAAATAAATCTCCAATAATTCTACTAAAATACCTAAACACTTGTTAGTTAAATTTAATAAAAAATCTTCAGCAATCTTTCAACATTTTTCAAAAATCCCATCTATCCTTTGACTAAAATGTCAAAAAATTTTCTTGCACTTGCATATATTCATAAGTGGTCGGTGGGTCAGTTATAAATCAAATAAGACACTCCATCTTTTATTCAGAAATATGATCGCTAATTTCAGGAAAGAATATGTTAGGAGAAATTTATTTCATTTCAAAGGCAAACAACATCAGTACTTTGATAATCTAAATCTTGAAACTTTTTTATTTGATTTCAGTGATATAAATTATCGGATTCTGAAACATGAAATAACTGTTAAATTAAAGTCTACTACCGACAGCATCCGGACAACTCAAGATTTCTAGATACATTTTACTTCACCCCATTCATTTCATCTTCCCTTTATTTGATAACCTGCTACATTGTCTTTCTACCCAAATGAGAAATTGATCATTGTAATCTGGTATCCATTGTAAATTTCCAAAAAAAATGTTATTTCTTCCAGCTAAATCCATATAATTAAAAATATAGTTTCTGATTCAATATAAATTGCAACATTTTTTGTTTTTGTTTTACCACATTCCAATTTTTTATGACAAATTATCAATTTTTGCAGTGGCCATATCTTATAGTGACCATGTGAACCATTTAAAAAAGACAAAGCCCATTACTTTTTAAATAAACATAACTGCTGCTTTGATGTTGTTCTAGAATTAAACTGCTTGAAATTCTTAAAAGCCTTAACATTTCTATGTCTCTTCAATATACACTTTCCAATGTATTAACAAAAGAGAACTTTATATTAAGTTGAATAGTAAAATATTACTTGAATATATTCCTTATAATTCAATCCGTCAGAGTGCCCTTAAGCTTCTTACTTTTCATTGCATTCATCAATTTCTTACTGATTGGAAAGAAAAATAAAATACTGGGAATCTATCCAGTCATACAACTAATCACAATTTCTATATGGATGACTCATAGTATTTTTCTCATCTAAAAAGTACACTCTGTCTTATCTCCATCCTGAATAATCGCATATATGGAATATTCTTGAGTGAAAAATTGTAACTTCTACATTCATTGCTCTGCCACATAAATCCTGAATTTTCTCATCTATTTTTCATTAAATACTTTACAATCTGCAGTTCAAAAAAATTTATAATTTTATAAAAATATTAGCAACTTTTATCAAAGACCTGCTTATCTTTTCATGCTAAGGCTTTCAATATTATCATTCTTACCTTCTCCAAAAGCACATATTATTCTCCCCTAATTAAGTTCATAACCGTATTCATCAAATGTATTAGCCCAGTCTATGTATAGAACTAATCTGGGGGAAATGGTGGTAATCAGTATTAAGATCATGCAAAACTGCACATAGTTTAATTCGCTATCTTTACACTGTATCTCAATATTTTATTTACACAGCGCATTGAATAAATTTACTAGAATTAAAGCAATAAAATATCATATGACTCTAAGGTTTTATTAATTTCTAATGCTTAGAATAGATGGCATAGACACTGCAAAAAATATGTATGCTGCTTTATCAGATTACCAACTGTTTCCACTGACTCCATTCTGTCACGTACAAAAATTTCAATCTAATTACACCTTCAAATACATCATCATCAATGTAATATATTTACCAGGAGTTTACTTAGCATCATCAATATTCATATAACTCCAATTTTTATTTTGTTGTAAAGAAAATGAAGTGTTGGCAAGCTTCTAAACAAAGCTAAGCTAACCTTGATGGCACACTAGACTCCCATCTCACATTTTTAAAATAAGACCCTACTCAAAAGTTTAAACTATGATATTTAGTGTCTAAATACCTATACACTAATGGATTTCTATCAAAGAGAATAATTTATGACAATATTGATGTGCAGTGCTCTTTAAGACATAAAAAGAAAAAAAACATCAGAATATGTCCAATAATAGTATGAGTAGCTCTAAAAACCTATGACTGATAAATATGTTCTATCACTTGATCAAAAATTCAATCATTTATTTCATTAATTAATAAAAAAAAGTAGAGGGCTTTCTCCAAATAA
This sequence comes from Epiperipatus broadwayi, assembly GCA_028023455.1. Taxonomy (NCBI): domain Eukaryota; kingdom Metazoa; phylum Onychophora; class Udeonychophora; order Euonychophora; family Peripatidae; genus Epiperipatus; species Epiperipatus broadwayi. The sequence goes on from JAQFVV010012922.1 coordinate 37,869, forward strand.
CCACCGTTTTACTTTTCATTTTCAGGTTTCTTATGGGAAGTTTTTTTTTTCAATCCAAATAACACGTTGGGAAAGATGAAAAATTATAGACCAAGTTTTTAATTTTTCAGACAATTTTGCAGATACATAGACCACCAGACCAAGGTTATGGTATTATTATGATGTTAACAAAAATCAATCATTAGATTTTTTCTCTTTTCCCACTTTATGAATAAAAGCAACTAAATACATACGATTATATGTATTTAAACTTAATAAAATAATTAGTTTTACAACAGACTTATATAGTAGATGTATTTATCATATCAGTTATTGCTACGATATTTTCATAATTTGTTTTTATTATTACTTTTTTTATATACTTTTTTTACTTCGTTTTTATTATTTATATTGTTATTCGTTTACATTTATATATGTGGGTGTTGTTTCTTTTTGTGTGTAATATTTCTACATTATGGAAACATGTAAGATATAATAGCGAAACACAAAAAAATTGCTGTTTCTTTAAAAAAAATGGAAAAAAAATATTTTCAAAAATAGTCTTTAAACAATTAATTAATTTATGAAGATATGTGAGTGAATGAGATAAATATTTTTAAACAGAATATAGATCAATAGCAAGAGAGTATTAATAAAAAGAAGTAATTATTTTGTAGGGTAACCGTTTTAAAAAATAATAATAGCACTTATTTTTTTACTTTTAAAACGAAAATATTATTTTATTTTTAGAGGGATTTATTAAAAATCGGTACTCCAATTTAATACTAAAAGTTAGTCCCCAGGCATCAACTAAAAAATCGTACAAATTCACGTGATTCCTTCTTACCAATAGCAAAATAACATGCATAATTTTAAAAATTGGAATCTTGAAATATTTAGGTATCGTGTTTTTCTTATAAACTTTCTTGGACAATTTAAGAAAGATGATAGCATAACTGTTACATTGTTAATAATTGTAAGGAAAGCATTATAAAATTTATAAAATGAAACCATTTTTTAACACTCTCTTTAATGAGACAATTTTTTCTAAGAATTTTATAGATGAAATATTTCGTTTTTATTATAATAAATCTATAGTCATTGGTGAAATTTGCAGTGGAATTGTAATAATATTACTAACCTTTTCTGTCATTGGTATTGTATTGATGGTACTATGTAAAGTTAAAAATCTGCGAACTATCTCAAATATATTTGTTGCTAATCCAGCGATGGTTGATCTTCAAAAAGATCTTTTTCAATATCCATTAGCAATGTTTGAAATGAGCCATGGACCAATAATATCAAAGAACAAAATCTTTTATAGACTTCAATATTTTTTATTTTTTTCATCTCAGGTCAATTCCTTATATACATTAATGTTGTTAAGTATTAATCATTATGTCATGATAGTAAAATCACAATATTTTAACTCATGGTACATTTTTAAATATGTTTGTCTGATGTTAACTGTTTTTTTGGATGCTTAGTTTATTTTTAGCAATGTGTCCTTTGATCGGTATTGGTCATTTGAAATATTATTTAGAAACAGCTCTCTGCTTGTTTGGATTTGATGCTTGCCCAGTTACTATTGGTGTGGTTGTTTATTTGATTCCAGTCATCATTATAGTTTTTTTGTAATCAGCATATTTTGAATGTTGTTATATCAAGTGGGAAGCGTCTTGGAAAAGATAAACTTACAAATGATAAAGTTGATCAACATGATGCTAGAAGGCATAAAGAAATTACGTTCTCTAAAAGTCTGTTAATAATAGTGCTGACGATTTTTTGTCTCTACATCTTTTTGATATAGTGGCACTGCTAGCTGGATTTTTGCAGCTGCATTTCATATATGGGGATCATCTAGTTGGATTAATCCTTTTATTCTATACTTCACAAACAAAGATTTCAAAAATGGATTTCGAGACGTCTGTCCTATACTGAAAAAGAATACACTTTTGGAAAAATCAGACTTCACCTTCGGAATAAAAAAAATGGCGAGGGTAGGGGGTGAGCACTATTGATTGCCATATTAAAAAATCTAAGACACTGTGATTTTGTTAAAAAATAATTTCTCTTTCTCAAATAAATATACTTTAAGCAATAAAACTTTTAGACTTTCTAATGAGCTTAATAATTCAATACTTAGAAGTGATCTTAAGCACCTTTTTGTTTTAATCATATGAACACATTATTCATTCATTTATTACTGCTGTTGAAATTTATACAATCTTAAGTTTAGCACCATATAATTTATTCAGAACAATATTAATAAAATTCACTATTTCTATTTTATAATATTAATAAATCTACTTCTATTTAAATTTAAAATATCATCACTAAAAAGCCAAGCGATTTAATTTGAAAAATAATACTAACAATTAAAAACAATGGTTTTGATGCTATTATTCATGTTTTTTAATATGGATTATATTTATGCACATCTAATAGTTCTTTTGTTACTTGTATTGATTTTGGTCGAACATCCATCTAAAAATACGTTGTTTTTATATATATATAAACGTTATACAGTAAACTTTCATCTTTGATAGCTATTGTCTTAAGAAATAGTATTGTTTTGTAACTCATGAGAACTGATAACATATAAGAATAGACTGTATAGAAATTTCAAAGTTCTATATTGGTGATCTAAATTTTCTCTGTCAGATCTAAATGTAATTTAGTCAAAAAATGAAATAGTTTAATTTACAAAACAAAAGTATTTATTATAAATATTCTTACAGTTCTTACAGTGTGTTTATTGAAATATGTTATGGAAAGACGGGTTGTAATTGCGTTTCATATACATAATAGAATTTATAATTCATATTGACAATGTAACCTAAATTTGTAGATTGTAAATGAAAATATAAAAGATATCATTGAATTGTAAACAATTGTTTACAGTGGTCGCAGGATCTCTGCTATATTTTGTTCTAAGCACTTGCACCATAATTTGTTATGTCAATGATAACTCACATTTTGTTAATAAGTTTTGGCAGTGTACACGTATAAATAAGATTCATGAGAGAGTACTTTTAAATATATATTTACTGTGTGTGGGCATTCACTCATTTCACATTCATTCAAAAAATTTAAAAAAAGGTTAGATTTTTATTACACAATCAAAAAAAAACCTGGAACTAAGTCTTTATTCATTACCTTTTTTTCCTTATGGGAATATAATAGTAGTTTTAAAAAGAAATTATTTCACAATTTATTATAAACTTAATATAAATTATAATGCATAATAATTAGTGCCCGAGCGATTTCATTAGAATTTAGCTCTCATAATCATGGGCAACAAAGAGTAAGCATAACCAGGTTGCTATATGAAAATATATGTAGATACATGTAAATTAATTGAACTATACGCATAAATCTAATTAATCCATTTCTTAGAAATTTTATAACACGCATCTTTCCTATTCATAGCTTTATCGTCCATGGCAATAAAACATGCCTCCTTAACCTTTCTCTTAACATCATTTCTTTCCCTACAAACTATTCTTGGATTGTTAGGTTCACATGCATGACCAGCTGATTTCTGATGCATTGCGAATATTGAGTTGCAAGTCGGGTCTGCTTGTGCCTTGTTGTGAGAATATCTGTGCTAGGGACAATCTTGTTGAGAGAGTTGCTTTCGTTTCTCCATAGTATGATGCATGTGAACCTGACAATCCAAGAATAGTTTGTAGGGAAAGAAATGATGTTAAGAAAAAGGTTAAAGAGGCATGTTTTATTGCCATGGACGATAAAGCTATGAATAGGAAAGATGCGTGTTATAAAATTTCTAAGAAATGGATTAATTAGATTTATGCATATAGTTCAATTAATTTACATATATCTGCATATATTTGCATATAGCAACCTGGTTATGCTTACTCATTGTTGGCCATGATTATGAGAGCTAAGTTCTCTTGAAAGCGCTAGGGCACTAATTATTATGTATTATAATTTATATTAAGTTTATAATAAATTGTGATTTAATTTGAAGAAGCTCCGCTGTTATGCGCTGATTTGTGCATTAAAATTATATATAAATAGTAGTTTTATTGTCAACAGACTACAGCCTTTCTAGTTGTTCAAATGTTTCTAACTCTGTATTGCTTTGGAATCTATACAGTCACCCCTACTTACTGCTATCATTTACAGATTTTTAGTAAACTCTTCAAATTTTAAGCTTTCTGACACAATATAAAAAAAATAGTTTTTTATCTGCCATTTTTAGACTAATGACTTTTATTTTATTAATTAAAAAAATATTTTATAAATTTTCTTAAATGTCATAAAATTTAGTTTTGTATTTAGAAAACATTATTATATTGTAATGATATAAGTATATGCCATTACATTCACTTTCAAATAAAATATTTGGTTGTTTTCTCATCCCTGGTGTTCGCGCCGCGGGATGGCGTTGATGCTAATCAAAAACATATACATATAACGATTCTGACCTGTGCGATTGATTTGATATAAAAAGATTTGATTTATTAGATTTGTAATAAAATATTCTAGTAACTAATACTATTATATGATGTTAGTCTTTCATTTTTGTAAATGTTTATTAATCTTATATTGTTTTTTAGTTTGTGTGTGTGTCTTTAAGGTGTTTTTCTAATTTTTTTTTGACTTTAGGAGTGTCTTTTTAAAGTTAGGTATTTTTTGTCAAGAATCAATTAATCATTTTATTAAAAAGCAACACGTAATTCTAAATCTATAAAAAGTAATGTAATTTAGACAACATTTACTATTATGATTTTGTGTGTGTTTTAATGATACACATACATTCCTACAAATGGAAAAGAATTCACGGCAACAACTCAAAAGGAAAATAAACCCTCCCAAATATTTAATTAAATGATTCTATGTTAAGTTCGAAGACTAACAAATAATCTTCGAACTTGGGGGAAGTATTGTTATGTAGGTGTATAATTAAAATACACACAAAATAATAATAGTAAATGTTGTAAATGAGGATTTAATATTGAATCATATGTTTTGTATCAATTGTAGCATATACATATGCAAGTTATATATATATACGTGTAGATGAAAAAAAATACTTCGTTAATTTAAAATCATCTTAGACTTTAATAGCTGTGTTATTTTGTAAAACAGCAAAAAAAAATCCTTTGAGATAGGAAGGTTAATTAACCAAGGAACTTTGCAGATCAACAAGATGAATAATTAATTAATTAAAAAGTAATCGGGCTGAAAAAGGGGTAATCAATCAAAGTAAGAAGTAAGTCTAAATCTGCTTCTGCAAGTAAACTGGGAGGGATTGATCCGACCAGGATGGACAAGATTTGACCAATCAAATCCAGAAATATTCAGAACTGCTGAAATGAGTGCAAGTGTAAAGCATCGGCAAACTGGGAGTTCTACACGATGCAGATGAACTGTGAAAGGTGCTGAACGTCGCTTATTTTAGCACGGTAGTGGACTGCTGGCCTCCGAACGTCCAAGAGTTAGCATAATAGGGACTATAAAGTAGGTCACATAGATCTTTATTCTTCTTATTTTGGTATACCTTCAGGTTTTGTTGATCTAAATGTATAATGATTGTTTTAATGTATTCCTGTAAATATGTATATATTAGTGTATTGTAATTAAATCTTCTGCTTTTCTTATTCTACCGGCATTAGTCTCAGGGATTATGATTCTTGTATGCATATATACCACAGGGCAAGGTTGGCTTACTGCATAGATTGTTTGCCAGCGAGTATTATATAGAACTGGTGGACATAACAGATCTTTATTAGCATGAATTCGCATTTCCTCACCACAAAGACCCTTTTTCTGTTTCAACAGGATATTTTTATTTTTGCAAATACGCCACAGCACTGGCTTCAGTTGATGGCAATTGCCATGGTGGCCATCTTACTTGTTATTAAATGAATTCTCACGAGAACATTATTTGTCACATGATTGTCAAATAAATGCTGGCATGTACCCTTTCAAATAACTTTTTGAGGGTTACACATTCCTCATGGAAGCTTCATGTCATTATTAATAAACTTACAACACTAAAGTAAGTTACATCACATTAAAAAAAATATGTCTAATCAAATTTTAAAAAACTACGACTGGCTCAAATACACACACTCTCACACCAAACTACAGAGATAATAGATATTCGAAGATTACGAGAAAATGAATAACAAAATCAACTACGGCAGCCAATAAAGGCATTTCTCTTTGCTTTTAGCATAGAAAAAAAAGCCATAACTGGCAGCCATTGTCGGGAACTCTTTCTATGTTTTATCATAGCAAGAAGACTCTTTATGTTGGCTTCTGTCGCCACCCAACATAACGTGAGAACTCTTTTTCTGCATTTATAGCATAGAAAATTTCCTCATTTGTTGGGTGAATGCTGGTGAAATGGTATATTTCTAGGAATTTACATAGAAATAGTGACATCTCGATGTGAACACCAGGGATGAGAAAACAACCAAAGTGATATATATAGAGCTTGCAAAAATAAGCTCTTAACAAGCTTTGAGAATATCCTCAACCCCAGACCAGTTTCTGCTCCTGGCATCTTTAATGAGGTGCCAAGATTTTCAGCATTAGATTAAAAATACTAGGACAAGCCCAGCACTTTATCTAATGTATAAATATTGAGTAGAAAATCTTAAATTATCAGACATCCATATGTTTTCCAATTCAGCTATCTAACTCAAATAGCCATATGGGACTGAACTAAGTTTCAGATACACAGTATATTAATAGCTTTAGCAATATAAAATTGCCAAAGCCTTAATAGCAAAAAATAAAATCAAGTCAAATATCACATGACTTAATTTAATAAAGCTTGTATCTACAAATATATATATATATATATATATATATATATATATATATATATATATATATAGAGAGAGAGAGAGAGAGAGAGAGAGAGAGAGAGAGAGAGAGAGAGAGAAAGCTGGCAAATATATATACATATATAATGCACAAATGGCAAACTAATTATATAATTATGCAAAGTTAAAAATCTAAAAACAAGATTGTTTTAATATAAAAGTATAAAAAAACTGTTAATTAGTTATTTTTAATTTTAGAATGGAAATGATTTTCTATATAGACTAACAGGCTCTTGGGCATAAAATCAGATAAAAGATAAACTAAAAAAATACTAGTGATAAAATTTTGAGTTCCCGCTCTAATGAAAACTGGCTAATAACAATGTAAATAAGCACATGGTCCACAGAGAAAAGTCATCATCACCAATAAGAACAGTGCCAAGCCAGGCAAGATCAATCCTGGAATTTGATGATAAGAATTTAAAAAGATATAAAAAGAAAACTTTGCAGTTGAGATTATATTTGGATTGCTCTTACTGATTGCATGTTATTTAAATATATTTATAAGTATTGCAGATCTTCAAAATGTAGGGGTCACACAATAAATTTTGTTTCCCATATTTGCCCCAGCTGACCCGATCTTCAGAGTATGATCGTTTCTGAAAACTGGCCAGCAAGGGACTTGTCTCCACCCAAAACAATATGAAATGAAAAGAACTTTGAATTGTACAATTCATCATGAATCACCAAGACTGACTTCAAATAAATCTACGGCTATGGGAAGTATGAACTTTAATAATGTAAGAATTTTTCAAATACTTTAATAATCTAAGAATTTTTCAAATACTTTGATCTAAACAGTACCTAACTCATAAACTCTCTTATCTGATTAAACAGACATTTACATTATTTGTTATAATTTCTTTTAATATGTTTGCTATTATTATTATTTCCATTCTCATAATTTTTTTTAAAATTAATTATTTGAAAATAAGCATAACTGGCTGCATAGATTTTTAAGAGTATGTTAGTTTAAAGTGTGTTAATTTTGGAGTAAGTGTTTTGTTATTAAATCAGTGCTAGTGGATAGATGTGCGATGCTTTATGTCAATGTAATCGGAGTAGGTGCATTGGATACTCGTTCCCTTGTACTACGTTTGCATATAGGGCACAATTCCCATCTGAATGTATGCCCAAAAAGTGTAACCATCACATTGTCAAAAGTCATGGACATATTTCCTATGTCATTGATTTTCTTATACTCTGGTTGGGATTGTAAGCCGGCCTCCATTTATAGATCATCTCATATATATTTTCAATAATTTCATCTTTGTATCACCAATTGGGTGGGCAGTGGATCGTTCCTATCTATTGGTGAAATTTATTAATGATTATGGGGAAGATACTCATTTCTTTCCACCATGATTCTTTATTTCTCAAATGATATCATACTACAGATGTAAATTCATGTTCACATGATAATGTTATGCTAATAATCTCATTTTGCATTGGTCACATCAGTATATCAGTAAGCTAGCATTGTTTTAAATGTGAGATTTTAGCCTAAAGGTTAAAAGGGATTAGGTTGGTTATATGTGTAATCTATGTAGCATATTCAGCTTAGTAAAATATTAAACTTGTATTAAATCTATTAAATGCCTCTATCTGTGCATATAATTTAAATGAAATATATTCACTAGTTAATTTAATTTTCAGAAATTTTCCTTTTAATGCGTGGATGCGTTATAATTAAAATATTTTAATTGAGTTAATTTTGGCAGTAACTTATTTTATATATTTATTAATAATATTTAAAATTAAGAATTAGAAATTGTAATATTCAGAGTGATATTTTAAGCTCAGCTTTTTACTGAGCTAGTTACTGGGGTTTTCAGTTCTAAAAAAGAGTACCCTTTCCCATGTGTATCTGCTGCCTTTATTAATTTTCTAGCTTTGAATAGCCTAGTGGGGCCCTGGTATGTCAGATTAGGTTAGGGAAGTTCTGTCAACCGTTATAATATCAAATACTCAAATATATCAAACTTTTGAAAGAAAAAAATAAAGAATAAAATATATATGTTTTCAATATAATCTGAAAAAATATAGATAAATGTGATTGCCTGTGACATTCGAAAACGATAAAATGTCTGATGTCACGTCATAAAATTTATAAATTTTAATATTTTTATTTTTTATTTACATTTTTTGAATAATGCTTGTGATCGTTGCAGTTTATTTTCTTCTTGCTTCAAACGTACTTTTTTTTATTAATCTTTAACAAATTAACATAACATCTCTTTATTAATAAGATGTATACAATCTAGCAATGAATTATGAAGTTAATAAAAAAGTTATTTTTAACTATTTGCATTCCATCTCCAAATTGTACCCATTAGCTTTATAAACTTTTAAAAAATTATTTTATAACTAATTTTTAGTGCATAGCATAATAGGAAATACACATACATTTTATTTTTTTCATCAGAATCTGGAAATAATTCGCTGATGGATTAGTAAATTATTTTAAGGGTAAATATTTCATTATTGTGTGAACATAAACCAAATATATCACATGTGTGTACATGACTTCTGATGAATGTTCTATACACATTATTATTTATTTAAAAAAAACACAATGCTAGATAATAATTATTTTATTTGTCTGTATATGATAATTATCATTATTGTACAAGTTTTCTAGTTGAAACTCAGTCTTAAAATAATTCAAATTAAAGTTATTTTAATCTGTAATGTATTAATATTGCTAAGAAAGGTATTATAAATTGTTGCCTGACAAGGGACATATATTTCATAAATTGTATTGGACAGCTTATAATTTAAGCTATTTTTATTGAACGTTTGTTTAATAGGATGCTTTATTTAGAACGGATTAAAAATAAATTAGTTAAATATTGAAACTATTTACCTCAATTAAATGTATTCTTAATTACTCATCCAAATGTTTTATAACTTCAATAGATAGTTTATTAGTGAGGCAATTTTGGATTGTCTATTATGACATCCTATTTAAAATTTAACAGCGCCTATGTTTGGCAAATAACTTTCCCTTTGATATTGTAAATAAATTTTATTTGTATTTAATAAGTTAATAAATATATTTGTTATTATTTAAATCTAGTTTTTGTTTTTTTATATGTGATTTCTTGTGTTCTGAATTCTTAATTATAACAGAAATATTGGTAAATCAGATAATCAATTCTCATGCATATCCCAAATCACAATGTTTAAAAAATGAAAAATTCCATAAATGTCTCACTTCAGAGGATAGCAATGTAATTATAAGAAATGAATATTTATTTAATTTTGCTTAGGATTACTTAATCCATTTTTCATACTGCACATTCTTTTATTTATCTTATTAATAAAAAGTACAATAATTACACTTAATTATTTTGATTGTGTTGTTTATGGGGTAATAGAAAGATATCAAATGTACCCTTTCTTTCAGTTATTTCGAGTGTCATCATGGGTAAAAGTCTATCATTTTTCTAAATTTTATATATTTTGGGTTTTATGTAATTGTTAACCAAATTAAACACTTCTTTATGTAATTATTATTATTATTATTATTATTATTATTATTATTATTATTATTATTATTATTATTATTATTATTATTATTATTATTATTATTATTATTATTATTATTATATTAGGATACATTAGCTTATAAGAGAAGTGTATGTCTTCTATAGGCTACAAGGATACCAGTCATTTATTTTATTATACTACAACAGTATACATTCCAACGTTAACAAGAAGAACCATGACATCATTATTTATTATTTTATTAATTATTAATCCATTCATTTGTATTATAATTATGGTGTGGCAAAAGAAATTCATTATTGCTTATCTTACAAAGAAAAGGGTGATAAATATTTGATAAAAAGAGATTAAAGAAAAGACATAAAGATTCTATTATTATGATAAAGGGAATGTATGTTTTTAAAAAAGTGTTGTATAGAATGAGTGATGTTTTTCCTCTTCCTAATTTATCTATTTACTTTATAATTATGCATTTTATTATGGCTTTGAAATTTTTTTTTATTTTAATGCATGTCTCTGTAGTAAAGAGTGAAAGATAACTAACCGACCACCGAGCTTAGCCGAATGTAGTATTCGTTTTCATAATACCATTTAGACTCATTAATGTATTATTAGTTTATCACTTCCTCCAGTTAGAATTATACCGCCTAACTTAAGGGGATGGTATTAATACAATCCTATAGCTCCTTTAACTCCATTCTTGCTTTTCCTTTGGTTAGAATATATAAGTGATAAAATTTTATTTTTAAAACAGAAAGCACAGCAAAACTAAGATTGCCAAATATTGTGATAGAATATATTGCAAAACATTTAATTTACAGAAAGACAAATCTTTCTTAAGCATAAATCATGCGCTGAGGTCAATTTCTATTGCATAATAGTAATACGAAGAGAAACTGATTTTAAGTTTATTTTAAATAGTGGATTTTAACTCTTTGAATTTAAGTCCATATTGATAAATATTATTTCATGATGAAAATATATTAATTTTTGAGCAATTGAAGCGCTATTGTTTTATTATCACATGTCTACAAATTTTAATAGTTTTAGGATATTTTTAATAATAATAATAACAGTGTCACTTAGAAAGTTGTTAATCATATTTTGCTTTATATATAAGTATTGATTTTAATATGACATTATAGTCGATGTTTTTTAATAAATCTTTTCTTCCAAATATTTAATATTTGTGATTCATCTAGTAAAACGATAATATTAAATAGGCTGAACCCTTAATCCAGAATTACGTTATGCATTCTATTAATTCCAGAGTTATAAAGTATAAATCAAATGGATAATTATTGTAATAATAATATTTTTCTAGAGGTCCAGACGAATCCAAAAAAAAAAATCTTTGTTTCAAATTATTACCAATAAATTGAAAAAACTTATCAATATTAATTACAGACCATTTACATTTAAAGTTTACATTAGGTTAACTGATTTATTAAAAGTGTATCTTATCCAAATACTCTTAATCAAGCAATATTTTTGTTTATGCTCACATTGAATTTTACTCCATTAAATGCAGTTATCTTTTTCTTTTTAATTTTTGCACTGGTGCTATTTTATGAAATAATGTAAATATGACTTATTTGCAAGTCCTATTATTTTTTTCTTTCTGTTTTGTGTTTTTCCAATTTTGGCCTTTTAACCAATCCTTCTGTGGAGGAGAAAAAGTTAAAAAACCCTATTTTATTTTTTCCCTAGAATTGTGCTATATACATAAAAACAACATTAATAACATAAAGTATTAAAAGTGATCTATTACTTCTTGTGTTGTAAAAACAATAATCACACTTTGTTTTATATATGTAGATAAATAATTTCTTTTTGTTATGAAGAAGTTAAAACTGAAAACTATCAAAAGCTTAACAAGATAATATATGATTTTGTTTATATCAAATTATCATAACTGTTGTACATCTATAATATCCTGCTCCTCCTTTCTTAACTTTGTTACTCATAACATCTTTTTTTAGAACAATGTACCAATCATTTCTTCTTTTCTCCTTTTCTGCCAAATCATCAAGATTATTTTTAAAATTCTAAAATACTTTATTTGCATTGTCTATACTTTCATATCAGCAACCATCGCTTTCTCTTTAAAATGGTGTATCAATTTCTAATTCCTCTGTTCCTTTTTTCAACATCTAAAGCTTTTTTATTTCCAACTTCTTTGTTTTCATTGTTTACACATAACTTAATAAATGGGGAATTGAAAGTTAAAGCTGGATCAAATGCTGTCATGCATATGACATTTCTGTTAGTATGATTGTTTTGTTAATAGAATTCTGTTAGTATGTTATCAGCAATTATGATGCAATAAATATTATTTTTCAATTTTCAAGCTTATCAAATAAATGCCGACGTTGTATCCCTTCTTAACGGATACTTTTTCTGTATTTGACTTTTCATATTTCCAATTTTTTTTCTTCCTAATATATACTTTTTATAATCAGAACTTTAAACCCAATATTCTATTTAACTTTGTCAAAAAGATTTTTAAAAATAAATATAATTAATATTATACATAAATATTTACAACCATTATTTCCTCAGAGATTGACTTTTCTATCTTGTTTTCATGCTGTTCAAATGAAACCTGTCTTTCAACACTACCTAGTGGTATTTGCTGCTAAACTAATTAGTGCAAAAATTTAACATGTTATTACATATAAGATTTTATTATAGACTTCCAAATGCTGATATAAAATTAGTTTACTTATTTTTGAATCATGAATTATACTATATGCATTAGCTAATTTTCAGACTATATTTTAAAAAACTATTTAAAATAATAATAATAATTACTTTTCTACTGAAGACTAGATTTATTGATGAATATTTAAAAAAAAGGGCGGGTTGTAAGTAAATACACATTAAGAAAATGGCAATTTACATCATAACAAATCAAAAAAAGTAGTGAATTATTTTATTTAATATACTTTTTATAATTTCTAAATAAATATGTTTCAAATTTTTTTTAAATTTTTATGTAACTTTATATTTATGTATTTTTAGATTACTTTTTTAAAAATTTGCACTCCCGCTAGCTGATAAACGTTAATGCCCAGAATGAGTTAAGAAGTTATACAGACTAACGTGATTTCTTCAAGCAAACTGTAAAACAAAATTATCATAGCAGCTTGCAAAAATTATAATCTTAAAATATTTAAATATCATGTGTTTTCCAGAAACTTTTTTTTCACAATTTCATATAAACGGCATAGTTACGCTGTCACAGTATTTGGCTAGTACTTGAAACAATAAGAGTACAATAAACCTCCCTAAAATGAAACCATTTTTTGATAGTCCTTTTAATGAGACAATTTTTTCTAGTAATTTTACTGATGAAATGTTTCATTTTTATTACAATAAGATGGAAACCATTGGTGAACTTATTAGCGGAATTATAATAATCTCACTTACTTTTTCTCTCAACAGCCTTGTTTTGTTAGCATTATATAAGGTTAAAAACTTACGAACTATCTCACATATGTTTGTGGCAAATCTGGCAATGGCTGATATTCAGAAAGGTGTTTTTCAATATCCATTAGTAATTTTTGAAATATTCAATGGACCAATAATATCTAAAAACAAAGTACTCTGTAATCTACAGTATTTTATTTTTATATCAACTCAGATCAATTCGTTGTATACCTTAATGTTGCTTAGTATCAATCGCTACATTATGATAGTAAAATCACAGTATTTTAACACGTGGTTCACTTTTAAAACTGTGAGCTTGATGCTAACTATTTTTTGGTCATTTGCAGTACTTATAGCAATATGTCCATTAATTGGTATAGGGCACTTGAGATATTATTTAGAAGCAGGTTTGTGTTTCTTTGGATACGATGCATATCCAATCACCCTTGGTTTTATTGTGTACCTTATTCCAATCTCAATTATAGTTTTTTGTAATCAACAGATTTTTAATGTTGTCATATCAAGCGGAAAACGTCTTGATAAAGACAAGCATGCAAATGATAAAACTGATCAACAGGAAGCTAGACGGCAGAAAGAAATTAAATTAGCTAAAACTCTGTTAATAATAGTACTGACATTTTTTTGTCTTTATACTCCTTTTGTTGTAGGTGCATTTCTAAAGTTGAGTTGTGGCGTAGAAAGAGTAGTTTTACCTAGATGGGCAGGAGCTATTTGCCTTCATATATGGGCATCATCTAGCTGGATTAATCCATTTATTTTATACTTTACAAACAAAGACTTCAAAAATGGATTTCAAGAAGTCTGTCCTATACTAAAAAAAATACACTTTTCTAAAAATAAGCAGATTTTATCTTCTGAATAGAACAATACAATCATTTTTTTTATTCTGGGGTTATTCTTTCAATATCAACGGTTTGCATCCATAGATTTAATAAAATAAACTCTACATCAAATTAAATTTAACTACACAAATTTATTCATTTGCGAATATGTAAATAAAATAATTAATAGCAATTAGAAATTATTCTTTCTAATATCTTAAGTTCATGATAATCTTCCGTTGTACAAAAAAAACTTATCAACACACATACCTTAATTTAATATAATCCGTATAACTGCACATCATCATTAATAATGGTTTCGGTCACTTAAAGATAGTGTATATCTTGCATAGCAACGATTTCACAAAGATCATTAGTTATTCAGCCGATACTCAGCTAATGGCTATATATATAATCATTATATCAGTACATCATCATTTGAATAGACCCTTGCAGATTATTTTACTCCTTCTTGTATGATTTAAGCTTATTTCCATATATTATATTGTAGTAGCATTCAAAAATATTCATTTTATATGTAGAATTTTTTTAGAGTGAAAACAATAATTAAGGATGACAATTATACATTTACTGTCTAAATGTATGTCCAGAAATGTAATCAACTTCACTTTTACTTTAATTATATTATATGCATGCTCAAACAGTCCACCATTCTTTCACCCTAAAAAATACAGAAAATACTATTGTAATCGTTTAGGTTTGATGCTTTTTTCTCATCACAATCAATTGATTTATTTTCACTCAGCTATTTTGCTAATGACTGATTCTACAACTAGTTTTACTACTCACTTGTCTGATTGAGCACTTCTTTGAGCAAAATCTGATTCCTCTATTATGGCTGTCAATAGATATTTTCTTATTTGTTTGACTGAGGAGATATCATTGTACTCCCTTTTTACAAAAGTTCTCTTTTTATTTACTGATTCTCTATGGATTATCCATAAACACTATCTGTGTCTCACATATCAATCTGGTGCGATCATAAATGATTGATATATGTCTTTAAATGTTTTTCATTTTCTAATTGGATTAATCTAATTGGTTTATCCAACACTTTTATTATCACACCAGGAGACGCTTTTTTATTCTTAAAATGTCTCGTATATTCACTTGCTCACTAAGTTTAATATTTCATTGTCCAAATTACTTTCACCATTTACATTATTATCTGATAATAACTATGACAAGCCATTCAAAATTTTTGAACACGTTAATATTGAAGCTGAATCATTATTAATATACATGCTGTAAAATCTTGAAAGAACATTATGTTTATTAACATTTCATTTATATGCTGGTATGCCATTTTATTCAATATCAATTTAAGCTGTTGAGCTGATTTTTTGGCTGGACCATTAGATTTGGGATATAAAATCTGGTGTATTCCTTTGTCAGCTAAAAAATTCATAAACATCTGCAATGCAAATCTGGATACATTGTTGGTGACAATAGTTTGCATCTATAACTGGCTTGCAATAATTTCTTTTAATGCCCTGATAGCCCATTTTACACTGACATTTTTGTCAAGTTTATATTCTGTTTACTAGGAGTATGAAACTATAAAAATTAAAAAGATGTAGCCATTCACTGGCCTGGCTTATCCAAGTGTAGTCTTTACCATGGTTCTATAGATTTTCCAGGAAATCAATCGTTTTTTGGAGGCAGGTTAGTGGCAGATTAACATTCTTAACAATTCTTGACTTACTGCTCTATTTCTTGGCTCATATTAGGTTACCATACATATGGTCTTACTATTCTTAGGTATCTCTTATGTAGTAAACTAAGCACTTGCTTTTGACCTTCTAATGATATGATCCTTTTGATGATCTGAATATGTGGCTAGTCATATGGATGTAATCATTGTATGTAAACAAACTTTTTTGCACATTCCCTATAGGCCTCCCTACAGTAATTTGGTTGACTTTTTGACGATCTGTATTTTATTCATTTTTGTAAAGTTTTATATCTGGGATTATTTCTAGTCCAATTTGCAATCTTTGAGTTGTTCAATGTTTTGAAATTATTGGAACAGACCACCCCCGTCTTGCATTAAAATACCATTGTACAATTTATCTTTATTCTTTTTCTCTATTGGAATTCCTAATGGTGTAAAGCAATTTCTATTTAGTGAAGGACTTAGTGTTTCTTAATTATATAAAATATAGAAATTGATTCTGGAATTGATTTCAACGCTACAATTGCTTTGCTGCATAAGTGTATTTTATTCCCATTTACATCTGTGACTATCATGTCCGTTTTCTTGAGAGTCAACTTGATTTTATTTTTTTTCATTAATGTTAGCCTAGTCTTTCTGCGATAACTAAGATAAACCAGCACCACTATACACTTCTGTAGTAGTTTATTGCGGACAGATAACTTCCAACAGAATACAACCATTAACTATATTATTAATTTTCTTACTATCATTTTTTCTTCTTAAACTGCCTCCATATGAATTAAAGTCTGAACTTGACTTTGTTTTTATATTTCTGTCTTATCTTTATTTCTGCAAATGTGAGCTTAATGACTTATTAAATTACAGCCACTATATTTTTCTCTTCTCAATTTGCAGTATTCTTTCACATGCCCTCCTCCAGTTGCAACCGATTACACCATTTGAGCTTCTATGATTTAAACTATCAACTTTTGTTTTATTAACAGCTACTGTCATCTTACTAAATTCTAAAGCTGCTCATACATTATTTCCTGTGCAATATATTTTCCCATTGCATATTTATATTTATTTACATATAAGATTTGATTCACTTAATAAAATTTTCCTGATTCCATACAATAATAAACCCAATAATATGTTATTCAAATGTGAGATAAAATTACATTCTTTTGCAAGTGTTCTTAATGCAATGTCATAATTTTGATATCTGTCTTAAGGTAACTGTTTTCTATTCTAAAACCATAGGCCAGCTCAAAGTATGCATTTAACTTAACCTTTAATAATTCGTACAGGACAATCTTTAGAAATATTGGAGTCATGTAATGTTGTATTGCGTCTTCCAATACATCTTTCCTAGAGAACAACAAAAGCATCTACTTTAACTTTGTTATCATTGATTCCTTATATTATAATATAATCTTCAATAACTTCTCTTCCTCTTTCCTTCTTTATTTTTGCTTTTCTAATATATAACATATAATAACCACATTCCATCTTTTTACACTTTGAAGCAAAATATATTTATTTATTAATATTACAGTTTCGACTGTTCCTAGCAGTCTTTGTCAGATCTACAAAAATTTAAACATTATATTAATACAACCATATTTCATACATATATCTATTAAATTTTTACAATTTTACCAACTTAATTATTACCATAAGTTTATTCATAAAACTTACTATTATATAACTTTAAAATCTACTTTACCCTTTATTTCTATTCTTAGTTATTATTATACCAATATTTATTCACCTTTTTTTTGCCAGAATTTTATGGAGACAGGTCATAAACTAGAAAAAGAGAATATCAGAATGATAAGTTATGCAAGTAGTAGGAGGGATAGAAAAATAAGTGAGGCAATTTTAATAAAGAAGATAAATCCAAATATTAATAGAGAAAGTGGTTTAAAAACTATCTTAGTATAAAAAATAAAAAAAATAAACAGTGAAAACTTATAAGAATTAAAATAAGTAGTTTGTACAATAGATAATAGAGGGAGCTGTATATAGATTAAAATAATTAGTGTATATTATGGGATAGAAAATGGTAGAGTAGAGAGAGTTTAGTAGATATTAAGGTAAGATATAAAATAAAAATACATATAAGAATTAAAATAATTAAAATAATTTTATAAGAGATAAGTAAATGGAAGAGGCAGGAATAAAATATGGGCAAAATGGAATTAAGGAATGGAATAAAATAATTAAAAATTAGGATAATAGGTGAAATGTAAAATAAAGTTAAATTTGTGAATAAAGTAATATGTAAAATAAGGTTAAATTATGAATATAGTAATATAATAATATTACATTGAAATTATAAAATTATGGCAAAAGAAAAAAAAGGTGAATAAATATTGGTATAATAATAACTAAGAATAGAAATAAAGGGTAAAGTAGATTTTAAAGTTATATAATAGTAAGTTTTATGAATAAACTTATGGTAATAATTAAGTTGGTAAAATTGTAAAAATTTAATAGATATATGTATGAAATATGGTTGTATTAATATAATGTTTAAATTTTTGTAGATCTGATGAAGACTGCTAGGAACAATCGAAACTGTAATATTAATAAATATATTTTGCTTCAACGTGTAAAAAGAGTGGAATATGGTTATTATATGTTATCATTGATTCTATTAATAAACATGTATTTTTCAATATGTTCCACGTAAATTTTTTGAGCCAAAACATTATTTCATGGATATTGTTATTTCATAGTGCCATTATCATTGTTTGCACAGATTATCCAATTATCAAATATTCCATTCCATATTCTCACACAAGTTGATCTACTTCAGTCGTTTCTGTGACATTCTGCCTTTTTTGTATATGTTCTTCTAAATCTTGTTGATTGCATCACTTTGCTGTATCTCAGGTGTATTATTTTAATACCAGCCAGATAATATCAGTAACGTTATTAAAATAAATAATACATCAAATTAAACTTAACACACAAGTTTATTCACTTATAAATAATTAAATGTATATAAATAAAATAATGAAAGCAATTAAAAATTACTTCATAATCTCTAAAGTCAAGGATAATCTGCCATTTTAAGTATTAACTTATTCACATACACAGTAATTTAATATAATTCTTATTACAGGGTGGTAATCTTAAATATAGTTTTTTTTTTTTACACACATAGTTATTGTATATCTTGTATATACTGTTTGTTCCTAATGATCATTAATTAGCTAATTTTCATCTAACAACTATATATATTGTAATGTATGTATATATACGGGTTACATGATTTACTTTTTTTTAAAAATAAAATTAAAAAAAATGAAATAGAAAAATAATATCAATATTTAATAGTTTGAAAACAAAAAAAAGAAAAGTTACCGTTAAAATAAAGGGAAAAAGGTTGGGAATAAGTTAAAAATTATTTATTAATTATAACTTATCTTTCTTTTATGTACTTTTATTTTTATATGATTCTTTCAAAGATACTTTTTGTTAAAAGCACTTTTTAAGAAAAAAAAGATTAACATTCCCGACTCATTAAATGACAATATAGGACTAATTTCAGTGAAATTAAATTGGAAAAATAAAAGAATAAAAGAATGTATTATTTAAAAAATAAATAAATATCAAATGTATTGATAGCATGGATGAAGGCTGTAGCAAAGATAGGGTCAGAAAAAAAAAGCTAAAATTGACTATTCTTCAGTTAGTGAGATTGTGATTCTTCAATCGATTCAAAGGATTGAAACTATTCAGAAAATTTATAGAAGACATTAAAATAATATAACCAAGGTCAAACAGCAGCAAAGAACAGAATCTACAAGAAGCTAAAAGTCCAGCATAATGAAAACATTTTTCTCTAATCATACCAAAAGAGAAATGGGTGGCTAGCTCCAAAAGCTGGTATTCAGCCATTTTTCCTCCACTCATCTCCTGAGTACATTAGCCAAATGCCATGATATATTACTCTGACTCGTCTTTTGCCAATGTTTGAACCTGGAACATCAATTCAAAAGAAACACCCCTTAGGATGCAGAACAAAGGAGAAGCTTCATTTATACTAAAATATATGCTTACTATGAGTCTGACCAGATCAGAAGAAAGGGTGATCACCCATATATGAAAAACAAAGACTGTGCTTAGACCTGGATAAATATATTTGTTGATGTCATTAATAGAACTTATGAATTCTTAATACTAGTATTAAACTTTTAAATTCTCCTGAAAAGAATTTTAGATATCATTCAGAAGTATGCATATTTGATTTACATGTTATATATATTGTACATATATGCATTTTTTAAAAAAATAAAAATCAAATAAAATTTATTTATAAAAAAAAAAACTTAAAAAACTAAAATTAAAATTTTTAATATATATAATCCATGATGGACAACTTTAAAACTTTTAAAAAATAAAAATATTTGAAAGTAATTTTTTTTGTAAAAGTAAAGATATAAAGATTGATATTTTAAAAATAGAAATAATTTGATTTCTATAGTCTTAGAAAATGAAATGATTTCTTATTAATTAAATATTTTCAAACAAACTACCTCGGAGCATGTAAAATAAATTAAATGTCAGATAAGAGAATACAAAGGAATTAAATGACCAATCCAAACACAAAATGACAGCACGACCATAACTGAAACACGAATGGATTAGTGACTCTTGCTCTTGAATCTCAAGATCTAATGATAAGAGACTAATAAAAATATAAAAGCCAAATTATTATTATAATTTTATCTTAGACTGACTATGAATAGATCGTTATAACTAGCTATATTGCGATTTTCACAGGGAAGCGCAAAATTTAATTTTCCGGCAACCCGGCCTGGGGCCTGACCAAAGCAGCAGTTTCATTTCAAAGACAAACCAAAGGACACGAAGAGGACCCAACTATTAAACCAAAGATAAATATGGCTACTAATAGAACTTTCCTAAAATGCAATAATTAAAACTGAAAAACTACTGACTTAAAGAAGCAATCAATTATGCTATTTTTTTTTGTAGAGTTTCACATTTCTTCATTTTTTTTTTTTATAAAGTATTAAATTTGTGTTTATGAGTTGGTGGTTTTTTTTTTTTTCATATTTTATCAATATATATAGACATTATAAATAATGATACTTAGGTGGTATATAAAATGTATATATTCGGTGTCTTTTAGTTATTGGTGACAAGCAAGTATCTTATGGTGAATACTATTGGGTTACTTTAGTTTCCCTCTGCGATTGTGGCATCAATAATTTTGTATTTTGATCATTTATGTTTATTTTGAAATGTTTTTGACCATGGAATCTATGTAGCGATCTATCCCAACATTTTAAAGCAAATCTGTGCGATCTATTTAAAATAGTAATTTAAATTTTTAAAAAAAAATATTAAGTTAAAATCTAAAAATAAATTTAATCTTCAATTTTAAATGTGCGTTAATAAAAATCTATTTGTGTGTTAATTACTGGCAGTGGCTTTTTTATTTTATTGTTCTAAATATTTAATATATACTTTGAGAATAGAAGTCTATTGAAACTTATAAATGTTTTAAAATCTCTGCTATTCCACTGAGCTAGTGACATGGGCTAACGACCGGAAAAAATTTAAAAAAAAAAAAAATAGGCATTTTTTTTTTGAAGTCAAAGCGAGGGCGAGGCGTAAGTCTCCTCCCCCGATCGTTAAAATATATATATATATTGTAACTTAAATAAAGTGATCAAAGAGAAATTCAATTGTATATTAAAATATCATTGGATTTGTCAAAAATCCAAATATTATTAAAATTTCAAATATTCAAATATTATATTCATTGTAACTTACTTAATGTGGTCGAAAGATCCACATATATTAAATAATTATGAAAAGATTCAAATATAAATATTTAGCTTAATAAACGAAAAAAAAGTGTAATAGAATTTTTATATCAAAGAGAAAAGAATTATTTAACCTGAGTAGTGGCTATTAAACAAAGATCAGACTGAGTTATCAATCATATTAAGAGTCATTGGATTAAATGAAACATACTCCTGGATAGTAGCTATATAGCCATAAGGTCATAAATATTAAAATGATGAGTAGGAATAAATTAAACATATTTCTATAATTAGATTTCTCAAGATATCACAATATCAATAATTATAAACAAATTATTCAGAACAAACTACTATAACTCAGGTATATGGAAATCAAGTTAAGTGAGTACATTAGTAACTCAATAAAATATCTTCTCAGATATACAGACTGTAGATTTTATCCACTTTCATTTCTTGGTTTGATGTTAAGTGCATGTCTAAGTGAACAACAAGTGAATATGGTCTATCAGGGTGCCACTAGATTATCTGAATCTAGACACAGTTATATCTAATAACCTTTTTACATGTACCGGGTTTGAATCCCTTTTTGGTACTTTATTTCTGATAAAAATCGGAGATTTTTCCTTTTAGACCCATAGCACTGTATGCACTAATATTTAAGTAAACACCTAGGTAACATAGAACATCTTTAAACTAAAGTGGAATTCATTAGACAGAAATCATTTCTTAGATCTTAACATAACAAATATGTTTCAATATTTTTATAAGTTTTTTTAGCTCAGATTACTATTAATTTGGGATGGTAATTCACTCATCCTTGCATGAAATAGGTGATGGAATGGTGGTTATAATAATACTAAGAAATCACTAAATACTATGAAATCAATATTTATTTATGGCCTTTAAACAGTTAAACAGCTCATTAATTAAAACGTTGATGATGATGATGATGACAATGATAATGGTAATGACAATGGTTTCAACCACAGCTTTAGGACTAAGCTTATTCATAAACCTAATTTTTATAAAGAAATTCATAATCATTGGTTAATTTTAGTATATCTAATTGGAACTTAAATTACTAATATTCACCTTGATGATGAATGATCACACTTAATAAAGACTACACTTAATGAAATATATACGCCTTGTTTAATAATAATAAACTAATATTTATTGCTGCATTTCTAACATATACATAAAAAATTCTATATCTACATGAAAATTTATATTAACAACAACAATAATCATAATCGACTGTTTTAAAATGATAACATTAATTTTTAAATTCTTCCCCCTTTAAATGTATTTCAAATTAGATGTCACATTGACCATGATTTTCACACCACGAGAAAATTTCTCAAAAAAAAAAATAAACACTTTTTTTCTCTCTCTGTTCTCTTTCGCACACATACCCTTATAAATCTAACATGTAAGTAGAATGACACAAATAAATGTTAGTAAAATTGGAAAGAGCAAGTTTTAGAAACAAGTTTTAAACCATTTTCTTCCCCTCCCTTCTACACTCTGAAACCTATACTTTCTTAAAACAAAATAATTTAATATTTTAATACTGCTTATTACTTCACATTCGCACACAATTATACACATGTAAAAATATTATTATGGAGGTGTGTGTTTACCCCATAAAAACCAAAATATTATTTAAAACCAAAATAATAATACAAAAAGTTATTTTGCACATTAATATTTCATAACTGTAAATCAATAAACAAATAATTTTGATACATTCAAAACCATTTATGAAGCTCAAGGTTATTATTGGTAAGAAATTATAGGTTTTAATCGATCTGAATTGTCTTTAAAAGTTCTTTAAATAAACTATACCACTTTATTGCTAAAATTTTATTATGACTCTGGCAAACTTCCAAGGGCTCAAACTTATCTTGTATAATGTCTATATTTCTGCAGTTACCATTTCCCTTTTACTTTGGAATAATCTCTTTCTTGAGGTGTATTTTTATTTGATGATGATGATTCTATTGAGGTTATTTGCTTTAGTGGACAATTTGGAAATCATTATATTAATTTTTCTTCTCTTTCTGTCAAGCATGATTCTTTTAGTGGATGAAATACAGCAGTTGTTTTCACATTTATAAATTTTCTTGAGTTTCAAATCAGTTACTGGAACAATTAATTGGACTTGATGATTTAATATTTATCAGTAGATTTTTCTGATCACCTTAAAATGCAGGTGGATGCTTTCTTCTTTCTATTTAAAAACATCTTATTTCTCTCAGTCAGTAGAAAGGTGTAGAATATTATTTTTCAGACAAGACAACTTTACTTTCCTATATGATGTGCTAGTTGATGATGAGTCTGGTAGACAGATGGAACATATATTAATTTTTCTTACCCCACCATCCTTATATATTCAACATTCAAAACTTGATATAAAAATGATTTTAAAAAAAAAAGGTTATCTAGCAGAATTAAAAATGTTTGTCTGCTTTAGTTTCAATAATTTTTAAAAAGTCTCTCTATCACCAATGTTATTATAATAATAATCCTAGCTCAACTGATTTTCCAGACTGCTTTTATATCCGATTTTTGAGTCAACTCACCCAATTAGAGTGATAGTGTGACTTGCTATTTTTGACCAATTCAAAAAATCACACACCTGGTTTTCAGACAAACTTTTGTTTTGAAGGGGAAAAAATAGTCTTAATCCCTTCTCCTCATGTATATCTGTAATATCTAAAATTGGAGCTTCTTTCTTTTGATCTTAAGATGAGACAATTTCAAAATTAGAGTCCCCACCATGCTTAAGCTCCAAAATGACAAACAATCATTTACAAAAACAAAATTGCTACAAAAATATATATCTGATTCAACAGATTTTCTCCTTTAACACGAAATTGTAAAAAAAAATAATTTGACAGATTTAACCCTTCTTCCTTTCAATATATAATAAATGTAAATTTCTGTATGTAATGTACACACATACTTTTATCATTTCAAATCATTCATAAATAGTTCATCAAAATAATATGAATGCTAGTTTAGAAATTATAACCCTAATATTTAAAATTAAATCCTTAGCTTTTAAATCCCAATTACAATTATAGAAAAGCAAAAATAGAAGTATAGAATAAGATATTAGAATTGATCAAGCATAGGTTAGTTTTAAAGAAAGATTAATATCTGAAATATAAAACAATTCAATAGCTTACACATACACTGCCTATACATATGTGTTATAACTTTGCTTTTTAACAAAAAAATTAAATATTGAATAGTTTAAATGTGTGGAATACCTTTCTATCAACACACAAACAAATAAAGAATATAATTGTTGACCCACTCTCTTTCTGTCTAAAGCTTTTAGAACTTGATCTTGTAGGTTTAAACTTGGGTGCCCTACAGCTTCGTTTTTAGATAAAAATGTGATGATGATTTTTGTTTTACATTTTCTTACATGCACATTACTATAAATTTAGCTAATGACTAAACTGTAATGGCATAACATATATATATATATCATCAAAACTACCCCAAATCTAAAATGTAATGGCATAACATATATATATATATCATCAAAACTACCCCAAATCTAAAATTAAACCAGACCAGCATAAAAATAATATTAAAACACAACCTAAGGTTTCACTGCTACAAGCAGACTTCTCAGGTGTAAAGAACTACAAAAAACTACACAATATATATACTATTAAAAACTACCCACAAATCCATTCACTTCCCATCCACCCTTAATATTAAAAGAACTCTTAAATAAGTTAATTGCTTCAGAATAATAAATTTTCAATAATAAAGACTCTTTAATTCTTTATTATTGAAAATTTATTATTCTGAAGCAATTAACTTATTTAGAGTTCTTTTAATATTAAGGTTGGATGGGAAGTGAATGGATTTGTGGGTAGTTTTTAATAGTATATACATTGTGTAATTTTTTGTGGTTCTTTACACCTGAGAAGTCTGCTTGTAGCAGTGAAACCTTAGGTTGTGTTTTGATATTATTTTTATGCTGGTCTGGTTTAATTTTAGATTTGGGGTAGTTTTGATTTTATATTGATTAGTTTAGCTTTATGCTTGTAATGTTTATATATATATATATATATATTGAAACAGTAAGATTCGTATTCGAATCTTAAGTTTCACCTTTTTCTGTCGTCTCTCACTGACCGATCTATCCTGCCCAAATTTAAACTTTTTGGTATCGAATTGTGTGTGTAGCAATATTAAAAATGTATAAATATATGTAGAATTCAGCATAAACATGCACACATTTCGATCTCAATTTAAAGGCAATAAATAGGGATAAAATAATATAATTTAGATTTCTTTTAGTTATATAATTTTGTATAATTTTAATCATTTATTTTGGATTATAAAGTTCATATTTATTGCTTTGTTTAAATTTGGTTTAATAATAATTCTAAAAAAATCTGATGTAATATTTAATTAAAAGTTAAAATAATCTTATGTTTCCTTTTTGTCTTTGAAATTTAAAAGCATCGGTCAGTGATAGATAATAGATTAATTAAAGAAAAATTCCCCAAAATGTAATTAGTAAATGTAAAATGTAAACAATAGAACGGCAGCTTTCTATAATTAAAACCAACAAAATGCATTGATTATCCTCAGGGCAGATTAAGTAGAACCTAAAAATACCTTAACAAAAATGTGAAAGATCAAGATAAAAAAAGAGGCCATCTTAGACTTGCTGGAGACATTCACTTCAACTTTAGCTTTGCTCTCGATCACTGAGACTCTCCAAAATATAAAAATAATAATTGTTCCTGCCAAGGTATGACCGAGTAAAGCATCTAGATTATTCTCCATCGGGAGATGGCCTATCGGATGCCGAACTTTCCATTGCCCATCATAAATTCACCATGAAGATCTGCTGCCTGAAATAAATGAGAAAGCTGCTGCTGCTGTGAAAGTAAATGAAATATGTAAATACAAGAAAGAATTGCCACTCGTGAACTTTTTGCTGCTAAACTAATGGAATCAGAAAACTTCTTATAAAACAGGTACCTGTCTGTGTTCAAACTCTAGAGTACTCTAATAACATGCTATAGCTCTTCTTCATATTACTTATCTAAATTGTAAAATGTAAAAACTACCATTTGTATAACTAAATTGAATAATTAACTTAATGTGTAAATTTCTCTAATAATCTAGCTTACCTCATTCTATCTTTCTTGGGTGCGTATTTCTAAAATCTACATTTTATCTATATTTATTATTTAATTATTGCATGCTAATAATTGTCTATATTTTCAAAGTTTAAATCTATGATCGCTTGAAATAGTGAATGCGTGTCAGATTTCATTAACATTACTTTCATAAATAATTTAATTTTCATATAAACCAACACGCATTCAATGCTTCATTTATTGTAATGCAGGGGTCTACAATTTCGCAAATGGCTGGCATATTAGTTGTAATCATTCCCAGTTTAGATATGTTTTGTATATATTAAATCTTAATGAATAATTCCATCAAATTACATTTCTTTGAGAGTCGCCAACGTTCTTTAGTAAATGTTGATAATGTAGGGCCAAGTCAGAAATCTATTTAAATCTCATCATAATCATTTATACAGTATACATGTGTTACGTTTTAGAGATGCGATGACCCATTATGCCGTGAAATTTCTGGATTCTTCAGGGTTGAAATTAACCCCAGACATCCTACACAAGCGGGCATAATGGGTACTCCTGTAGGATTTGACAATGTCATGCAGCCAGCCGGCAAACTGCGATACGGACCGCTTGTCCATGGTTATGCTTATGTGACACTTTACTTCATCGGGCTGATGGCATAGACCAGTCCAACATTCTTATAAACTCATTCACGGCATTGCAGTTTCGATATACTGCCATTCCATATCGCCTTTCTAAAGCATACCACGTGTTCCTTTACTTAGTTTTATTATTCTATATATCACTCCGCCTCTGCATTATCTTCATAATTCACTCTCAAATAAATGTTTGCCCTTAGTCATAAAATAAATATTTTAATTAAATAAATATATGTCCGCCGCTACTCTTAAATCTTACTTTAGACTCTTGCATTGCAAAGGTATAAATTCCCCAAGGCATGCATTAGAAATACTTACTCGAGAATTTTAGGTAGCTAGATGACGCCTTCAAATAATTGAATTCCTTTTTTAAACATTACAGTATCGGAAATACCGCTACTGAAGTCCTCAATATAAAATAATGTCTAAATAAATAAATGTATTCTTTAAAATATAATCATGTCACAAATCCCACTACTGAAGCTTTGAATCCACAAAATATTATTAGTAAATGATTGTCTTATTAAAATGTGTGAATAAATAATTTTAAACTATACGTCTGCAGTTACGTTTCATTTATTCGATACCCATTCTATATAATATTTCCTCAATTATGTAAATATGAATGTTTAATTAATATTAGTTTGATTATTGGCTTACTCGAGAATAAAATCATGAATCTCTTGCATATCCCTGACCACCGTGCCTAAGGAAATATTTACTAATGTCGCATCAGATGCGTTGTTTCGTGGATTGTATTGTGGAACCGATAAACTATGTTCGTACTCAGTAACACGGGTGGCTTCGCTACCTCGATGGTGCTGCTGTTCTGTGTGGTGGTCGAATTCTGCACTATGTTTACGAGTCACACGTTTTCTGACTGTTACAATATATATATATATATTATTAGCATTTAATAAATTTGTGTAAATTATTGGTGCTGTTTCTCTGTCTCTCTCCATTTATCTGAGTAAATGTGGTGCCAATCTTATGTTTTAAGAACTAGCCATGGATCATGCACTTGAAACATGTTAATGACATTTCATGTGTTCCAGTTTAAGTATTAGATGGTGCCCAGAGTTTAATACCATTATAAATAATCTCGATCAGATGTGTCACATTTCATGCAACCAGAGAGAGTCTGGAAAAGTGACTGTCTGTTTAATATTTTTTATTAAATCTCGGTCTGACAGGGTATGATTGGTATGTAAATATTAATCATATTTACTACTCTGCTTGACTAGCAGGGTTGCAAAGTAAACTAATTAACATTAAATTAAGAGCCAATAACTTAAATTATAAGTGTTAAAAGAAGATAGTAATAAGAAACCTGTAATGTTTTTTGTTTCAAACATGTAAATTTCAAGTACAAACTTTACTTCAGATGTTTAAAAGTTATGGCAAAAAGGGGTTCCCATTACAAATGTTGTTCAATGTGAGAGCTCGAACATTCGTTCAAATTTAGAGTAAAAAAAACATAATATAAATAAGCAGCTCACATAAATAAATAAATAAAAATATATATAATAATTAAAGCGAATAAATTTATGAGAGATGGGAGAGAACAAATGGTACTAAAGATAATTTTATATGTTTAATTTTTGCAATGTTGCGATTTTATGAAGTAATGTAAATATGACTTATTTGAAAGTCCTAATTTTTTTCTTTCTGTTTTGTGTTTTTCCAATTTTGGTCTTTTGACCAATCCTTCTGTGGAAGAGAAAAAGTTAAACAACCCTATTTTAAATTTCCCCCTAGAATTTAGCTATATGCATAAAAACAACAATATTAATAGCATAAAATATTAAAAGTGATCTATTACTTCTTGTGTTGTAAAACAATAATCACACTTTGTTTTATATATGTAGAGAAATCATTTCCCTCTGTCACAAAGAAGTTAAAATTGAAAGGTATCAAAATATTAACAAGATAATATATGATTTTCTTTACATCAAATTATCATCACTGTTGTGCATCTATCAAATAGTTAATTTTTAAATTTTTTTCACATAATATTATCCTGCTCCTCCTGTACTTAACTTTCTTACTTATTACATCTTTTTTTAAAACAATGTACCAATCATTTCTTCTTTTCTCTCTTTCTTCCAAATCATCAAGCTATTTTTAAAACTCCAAATTACTCTATTTGCATTGTGTATACTTTCATATCAGCAATCGTCTGTTTCTATTTAGAATGGTATACCAATTGCTATTTCCTCTGTCCCTTTTTTCAACTTCTCAAGTTTTTTTTTTATTTCGAACTTCTTTGTTTTCATTATTTACACATAACTTAATAAATGGGGGATTGAAAGTTAAAGCTGGAACAAACGCTGTCGTAAATATAATAATTCTGTTAGTATGTTATCAGCAATTATGATGCAATAAATATTATTCTTCAATTTTCAAGCTTATCAAATAAATGCCCACGTTGTATCTCTTCTTAATAGATATTTTTTCTGTATTACACTTTTCATATTTCCAATTATTTTTTCTCCTAATATATACTTTTCATAATCAAAACATTAAACACAATATTCTGTTTAACTTTGAAAAAAGATTTAAAAAAATAAATATAATTAATATTATACATAAATATTTACAACCATTATTTCCTGAGAGATTGACTTTTCTATCTTATTTTCATGCTGTTCAAATGAAACTTGTCTTTCAGCACTACCTAGTGGTATTTGCTGCTAAACTAATTAGTGTTAAAAGTTAGCATGTTATTATAGATTTCCAAATGCTGAAATAAAATGAGTTTACTTACTTATGAATCATGAATTACACTATATGCTTTAGCTACTTTTCAGACTGTATTTCAAAAAACTATTTAAAATAATAATAATTACTTTTCTACTGAAAACTATATTTGTTGATGAATCTTTAAAAAAAGCCGAGGGTTTTAAATAAATACTTTTTAAGAAAATAACAATTTACATCATAACAAATCAAAAAAACTAGTGAATTATTTTATTTAATATAGTTTTTATAATTTCTAAATAAATATGTTTTAATTTTTTTTAAATTTTTTATGTAACTTTATATTTATGTATTTTTAGATTACTTTTTTAAAAATCTGCACTCCAATTAGCTGATAAAAGTTAGTGCCCATAATCAGTTAAGAAGTTGTAGAGACTAACGTGATTTCTTCAAGCAAACTGTAAAACAAAATTACCATAGCAGCTTGTAAAAATTATAATCTTAAAATATTTAAATATCATGCGTTTTCTAGAAACTTTTTTTTAACATTTCATATAAACGGCATAGTTACGCTGACACAGTATTTGGCTAGTACTTGAAACAATAAAAGTACAATAAACGTCCGTAAAATGAAACCATTTTTTGAAAGTCCTTTTAATGAGACAATTTTTACAAGTAATTTTACTGATGAAATGTTTCATTTTTATTACAATAAGATGGAAATTATTGGTGAACTTATTAGCGGAATTATAATCATCTCACTTACTTTTTCTCTCAACAGCCTTGTTTTGTTAGCACTATACAAGGTTAAAAACTTAAGAACTATCTCACATATGTTTGTGGCAAATCTAGCAATGGCTGATATTCAAAAAGGTGTTTTTCAATATCCATTAGTAATTTTTGAAATATTCAATGGACCAATAATATCTAAAAACAAAGTACTCTGTAATCTACAGTATTTTATGTTTATATCAACTCAGATCAATTCTTTGTATACCTTAATGTTGCTTAGTATCAATCGCTACATTATGATAGTAAAATCACAGTATTTTAGCACATGGTTCACTTTTAAAACTGTGAGCTTGATGCTAACTATTTTTTGGTCATTTGCAGTACTTATAGCAATATGTCCATTAATTGGTATCGGGCACTTGAGATATTATTTAGAAGCAGCTTTGTGTTTCTTTGGATACGATGCATATCCAATCACCCTTGGTTTTATTGTGTACCTTATTCCAATCTCAATTATAGTTTTTTGTAATCAACAGATTTTTAATGTTGTCATATCAAGCGGAAAACGTCTTGATAAAGACAAGCACGCAAATGATAAAACTGATCAACAGGAAGCTAGACGGCAGAAAGAAATTAAGTTAGCTAAAACTCTATTATTAATAGTATTGACATTTTTTTGTCTTTATACTCCTTTTGTTGTAGGTGCATTGCTAAAGGTGAGTTGTGGTATGGAAAGAGTACTTTTTCCTAGATGGGCAGGGGCTATTATCTTTCATATATGGGCATCATCTAGCTGGATTAATCCATTTATTTTATACTTTACAAACAAAGATTTCAAAAATGGATTTCAAGAAGTCTGTCCTATACTAAAAAAAATACATTTTTTTAAAAATAACCAGACTTTATCTTCACAATAGTACAATACAATCATTTTTTATTTTTGGGTTATTCTTTCAATATCAGCGGTTTGCATCAATAAATTTAATAAAATAAACTCTACATCATATTAAATTTAACTGCACAAATTTATTCATTTGCGAATATGTAAATAAAATAATTAATAGGAATTAGAAATTATTCTTTCTAATCTCTAAAGTTCATGACAATCTTCCGTTGTATGAAAGAACTTATTAACACATATACCTTGATTTAATATAATCCGTATAACTGCACATTATCATTAATAATGGTTTCTGTCACATAAAGATAGT
Organism: Epiperipatus broadwayi; assembly: GCA_028023455.1. Taxonomy (NCBI): domain Eukaryota; kingdom Metazoa; phylum Onychophora; class Udeonychophora; order Euonychophora; family Peripatidae; genus Epiperipatus; species Epiperipatus broadwayi. Next base: position 70,417 of record JAQFVV010012922.1, read on the forward strand.
GTACATCTTGCATAGCAACGATTTCACAAAGATTATTAGTTATTCAGCCAATACTCAGCTAATGGCTACATATATAATCACTATATCAGCACATCATCATTTGAATAGACCATTACAGATTATTTTACGCCTTCCTGCATAATCTAAGCTCATTTGCATATATTATATTTTAGTAGGGTTCAAAAGTATTCATGTTGTATGTAAATTTTTCTACAGCAAAAACAATAATTAAGCATGACAATTATCCATTAACTGTCTAAATGCAACTATAAAAATTTAATCATCTTCATTTTTACTTTCATTATATTTTACGCATGCTCAAACAGTCCACTCTTCCTTTCACGCTAAAAAAAAAGAGTTACAGAAAATAGTTTTGTAATCTTTTAGGTTTGATCATTTTTTTCTCATCACAATCAATTGATTTATTTTCACCCAGCTATTTTGTTAACGACCGATTCTACAACTAGTTTTACTACTCGATTGTCTGATTGAGTACAAGCAAAATCTAATTCTTCTATTTTGGCTATCAATAAATATTTCCTTAATTGTTTGACTGAAGTAATATCATTCTTGTCCCTTTTTCCCAAAAATTCTCTTTTAATTTAGTGATTCTCTGTGGATTCTCTATAAACACTATCTGTTTTTTACATATCAATCTTGTGAGATCATAAATAACTGATATATCTCTTTAAACGTTTTTCATTTTCCAATTGGATTAATCTGATTGGTTTATTCAAAACTTTTATTATCACACTAGAAGACCTTTATTTTCTTATTAAAGTGTCTCTTAAATTCACTTGCTCACTAAGTTTAAAAATTTCATGGTGCCAATTGCTTTCACCATTTACATTATTAGCTGAAAGTAACTTTGACAGGTACATTCAACATTTTTGACCACGTACCACGCTGTCTTCATTATCAATATACTTGTGTTTTGCATTTTCCATGTGCAGTCATCATTACATCTGATTGGCTGCTACATAAGCATTTTTAAGGCACATCTGTCGGAAGTTTCAGCTTTCCATGTTATTACAATATACAGGCTGTAAAATATTGACAGAACATTATGTTTATTAACACTTTATTTATATGCTGGTATACCATTTTATTCAATAACAATTTAAGCTGTTGAACTAATTTTTTGGCTAAACCATTATATTTGGGATATAAAATCTGGTGTATTCTGTTGTTAGCTAAAAAAATCCATAAATATCTGCAATGCAAAGCTGGTTACATTGTTGGTGATAATACTTTGCATGTATAACTGGCTTGCATATATTTCTTTTAATGCCATGATAAGCCATTCCATACTGGCATTTTTGTCAAGTTTATATTCTGTTTACTAGGAGTATGAATCTATAAAAATTAAAACGATGTAGTCTTTACCATGGTTCTATAGATTTTCCAGGAATTCAATCTTTTTTTTGGAGGTAGGTTAGTGGCAGATTAAAATTCTTAACAATTCTTCACTATCTGCTCTATTTCCTGGCTCATATTAGGTTACCATACATTTGACCTTACTATTCCTAGATATCTCTTATGTAATAAACTAAGGATTTGCATTTGATCTTGTAATGATATGATCTTTCTGATTATATGAATATGTGGCTAGTCATAAGGATGTAACCATTGTATGTAAACAAACTTTTTTGCACATTGCATATAGGCCTCCCTACATTGTTTGATTGACTTTTTGATCAGCGTATCTGGGATTATTTTGTAATCCAATTTGCAATCTTTGGGATGTTCAATGTTTTGAAATACCACATCATGAGATTACTACAATTTTTATTGGAACAGACCTCCTTCTTTCGATCTAAAATATCATTTTAAAATTTATCTTTATTCTTTCTCTTTATTGAAATTCCTAATGGGGTGAAGCAATTTCTATTCAGTAAAGGACCTAGTGTCTTTTAATTATATACAATGTAGAAATTTGATACTGGAATTGATTTCAATGGTACAGTTACTTTGCTGCATAAGTGTATTTTATTCCAATTTACATCTGTGGCTATCATGTCCATTTTCTTCAGAATCAATTTCATTTTATTTTTTTCTCTAATGTTAGACTAGTCTTTCTGTGATAACTAAAATATACCAGAACCGTATACACTACCACAGTAGTTTTTTGTGCACAGATGACTTCCTACAGAATACAATCATTATCTATATTATTAATCTTCTTAATATCATTTTTTTCTTAAACTGCCTCCCTGTGAATTAAAGTCTGAACTTGACTTTGTTTTTATATTTCTGTCTTATCTTTATTTCTGCAAATGTGAGCTTAATGTCTTATTAAATTACAGCCATTCTATTTTTCTCTTCTCAATTTGCAGTATTTCTTCACATGCCCTCCTCCAGTTGCAACCCATAACACCACTTGAGCTCCTATGACATAGACTATAAGCTTTTGTTTTATTAAAAACTACTGTCGTCTTATAAAATTTTAAAGCATGCTCCTAAATTATTTCCGGTGCAATATATTTTTCCTTGCATATTTATATTTATTTATACATAAGATTTGATTCACTTAATAAAATTTTTTTGATTCCATACAATAATAAACCCACTAATATATTATCCAAATGTTAGATAAAATTATATTCTTTTGCAAGTATTCTTAATGCAATGTCATAATTTTGATATCTTTCGTAAGGTGACTGTTTCCTATTCTAAAATCTTAGGTCAGCTGAAAGTAAGCATTTAATTTAACCTTTAATACTTCATAAGGACAATCTTTAAAAGTATTGGGGTCACATAGTGTAGTATTGCCCCTTCCAGTACATCTTCCCTAGAGAACAACAAGAGCATAGCTGCTTTAACTTTGTTATCATTGATTCTATTAATAAACATGTATCTCAATATGATCCACTAAATTTATTAAGCCAAAACATTATTTCATAGATTTTGTTATTCAATAGTGCCATTATAATTGTTTACACAGGTTATCTAATTATCAAATGTTCCATTCCATATTCTCACACAAGTTGATCATTCCTGCATACTTTCTTATTTTAGCCATCCATCTCACATGTGGTCTCCTTCTGTGTCTTTTATAATCTCTTGGAATACAGTTTAAGATTTCAATTGTCCATCTATTATCATCTCTTCTACAACATGTCCAGCCCAACTCCACTTCAGTCTTTTATTTTTTTAATGAGGTCAGTAACACCTGTTTGATCTCTTACCCATACACTGCATTTTCAATCTCTTCTTGTTACTTTCAATATGCATCTCTCCATACTTCTTTGAGTGGTCTGAAGTCTCTGTATTGCTCTTCTATTAAGTTTCCAAGTCTCAGATCCACAAGTAAGAACTGGTAAAACACATTTATTAAAAAGCTTATTTTTCAAACACATAGGCATATTTACTTTTAGTATCAAGTTATTTCTACCATGAACACTCCAACCAAGTTTAATTCTATGATTAATTTCATCCATTATGTTTCCATCTGTATTAATAATCTGACCAAGGTATTTGTAACTGTTAACATCTTCTAACTGACCATAATCAATTTTTATTTTCATATTTTGAGAAAATCCATTACACATTACTTTAGTCTTTTTAACATTTATCTTTAATCCTGCTTTCCTATTTTCATCTGATAACTCCTGCAAAATTTCCTGCAGTTCTAATGCATTATTTGCAAAAACAATTACATCATCTGCAAAATCTAAGGAACTTAAATAATCTCCAATTACTTTCATTCCTTTAGCTTCCCATTTTAATTCACAAAATACTTCTTGCAGCACTGCTGTAAAAAGTTTTGGAGATATGGAGCCACCCTGTCTTACACTTTTCTCAATGTTGACTTTCCCAGTATCATTATGTAATCTAATTCTTGCTGTTGCATTTTTATAAATATTTTTTAAAATATGTCAATATCCTAAATCTATACCTTGATGATCCAATGCTTTAATTACTGAAAAAATGTTTATAGTATCAAATGCCTTTTCATAATCTACAAATCCAAAGCATAATGGCAACACATATTCATTTGTCCATTCTATAACTTATCTCAATACCCGGATATGATCTAGTGCATTAAAACCACCTTTAAATCCAGCTTGTTCTTCTGGTTAGTGGAAATCCAATGTTCTCTGTAGACGAGTTGTAATTACCTTGGTAAAAATTTTGTATAAAATTGATAAAACGCTGATAGGTCTGTAATTTCTAATATTTTCTTTATCACCTTTTTAAAATATTAATATTAATACTGCATTCTTCCACTCATCTGGTACATCTTTATCATTTAGGCATTTGGTCCATAACTTTGCTATAAAAATTATATTTCTTCACCTGATTCTTTTAATATATCAATTATAAATTCCATCGTTACCTGGAACCTTTCCTTTCTTCATACATTTAATTGCATGTCTTCCTTCTTTACTTAAAATTCTGGGCAATACGGAAGATGTAATAGATATAGGAGGCACTTTGCTTTTTATTATTATATAATTCTTGATAAAAGTCATCTATCCATTTCATAATGTCATTTTTCTTTTTAGTAATAATTCCATCTTTTTTCTTACTACAGATATAAATTTCCTACTAATACCAAAATGTTGTTTTATACTCTTGAGTCTTTTATTCTCTTCTACAGCTTTTCTTGCTAGTTCACAGTTATACTTTCTTACATCATTTTCAACTGTTTTCCGCACCATTTTACAAAATTCGAAATATTCGCTCCTTTTTAATGCATCATTTTTGTAAATCTTCATATTCCTTCTTTTCTTCATAAATTCTCTGGTCTCAGTAGACATTTTATTGGACAATTGCTGCTTTTTTCTACCAGCTATCTTTGTTGCAGATTTTAAAAGTGTATCAGTTATTTTCATATTAATTTCATTAAAATCTGAATCATGTTCAAAATCTTCTAATACTTGAAACAGATTTGTAATTTCTAATTTAAATTATTTCTGAAGAAAGGGGTTTGCTATTAACTGATAGGAAATCCTTTCATTCTTCTTGGAGACCTTAAAGGAACTGAATTGGGCAAATTTTTAATGTCCACTCCATTGTCGTTGCAGCTGCTATTACTATGTGATTATTCATATTGTATACTAACATGGATGAGCTGCTCATCAACATGCATTAACCAGCATGGTGAGTTTATTGGCTTTTTATCTCTGAGTTTAAAATCAAGAAACCCCATGGTCTTTTTTCTCAGTTGCCTGATAAGGCAGAATAAATGTTTATGTAAATGATAATTACTTTTTTAATAGATATATACAATTATGACAGACAAAAATAAATCATGGCTCTTATTCCCAGGAGACTGAAAAGTCACCAATCCAAACTGCAGTTTGTGGCCCCTGATTGCGGACCCAGGCTGCCATTTGATGATGACTTTTTATTTATCTACTTACAACTGCAGATTACTTTCAAGTGAAGGAAGATTGCAAGAATTAGAAGTATAATAATGGGACATTATTGGACTTTGTGAAGTTAGAAGAAAAGGTGAAGAGACAATTGATTTAAACAGTGGACAATGTATTCTATTATAAAGGCACAAATATTGGAAATACAAGTGGAGTAGGATTCATTATAAATAAAAAGTGGAAGAACAACATTAGAGTGACAAGATTGTTTATAGAACTTAATAGCAGATCCCAAATGCAGATAATTCAGGTTTATGCCCTAACAAGTTCTCATAGTGTTGAAGTAGTAGAAGATTTTTATATGGATGTACAAAAGACTTTTGATCCGAGTAAACAAGATTTTAAAATTGTTATGAGAGTCTTTAATGCTAGAATTGGTAAACAAATGAAAGATGAAAGTGTTGTAAGTAAATTTAGTTATGGTAATAGAAATGAGAATGGACTTGTGGAGTTTGCAGAAAAAGAAAACTTTATATTATGAATTTTTTTTTGAGAAAAATGTTAAAAGGAAATGGACATGGAAGCATCCAAATGAAGGTACAGCAGAATTGGATTATATTTTGACTAACAGAAAATACATATTTCAAGATTGTAATGTTCTTAATAAATTCAATATAGGAAGTAATCATCGAATAGTAGACGATAGGAGACGTGTTAATGCAAAACTAGACAGACAAAGTTATTAAAAAAAACAATATCTACAGTTGACATTTTTTGTATATGTTCTAAATCTTGTTGATTGCCTCACTTTGCTGTATCTCAGAAGTATTATTTTAATACCAGCCAGATTATATCAGTAACAGTTATTAAAATAAACAATACATCAAATTAAACTTAACGCACAAGTTTATTCACTTATAAATACTTAAATGTATATAAATAAAATAATGTAAATAATTAAACGTATATAAATAAAGTATTGAAAGCAATTAGAAATTATTTCATAACCTTTTAAGTCAAAGATAATCTGCAATTTTAAGTATTAACTTATTCACATACACAATAATTTAATATAAGTCTTATTACAGTGTGGTACTCTTAACTACAGTTTTTTACACACACACACATATATCTTCTTTATGCTAATGGTCATTAGTTAGCTAATTTTTCAACTAACAACTATTGTACCAGTATGTATATATACACATTTCGTAAGTGTGTGTATATTACATGATTTATATTTTTTTAAAAATAAAATATATTTCTACTTCATTTTTTACTTTCCTTTATGTACTTTTGTTTTTATACGATTCTTTCAAAGGTACTTTTTGTTAAAATCACTTTTTACAAGAAAAAAAGATTTTTTGCAATTAATTAAAATAATTCATACAAAATTTATCAGGTTCTGGAGATTAAGATTCCAGACTGATTAAATGAACAATATAGGACTAATTTCAGTGTAATTAAATAGGAAGAATAAGAGAATAAAGAATGTACTAATTAAATAAAATTAAAGATCAAATGTATTGATAGCATGGGTGAAGACTGTAGCAAAGGTGGGATCAGAGAATATAAAAAGCTAAAATTTATTATTCTTCAGTTAGATAGAATGTGATTCTTCAATCGATTGAAAGAATTCAGAAAATTTTATAGAAGACATTAAAAAAATATAACCAATGTCAACCAGCAGCAGTGAACAACATCTACAAGAAGCTAAAAGTCCAGCATGATGAAACTATTCTTTTACGATTGTACCAAAAGAGAAATGAGTGGCTAGTTCCAAAACCGGTATTTGGTCATTTTTCCTACACTCATCTCCTCAGTACATTAGCCAACTGCCATGATATATTACTCTGACTCGCCTTTTGCCAATGTTTGAATCTGTCCCATCAAGTCAAGGGAAACAGCCCATGCCATAGGATGCAAAACAAAGAAGAAGCTTCATTTATGCTAAAATATATGCTTGCCAAGAATCTGACTAGATCAGAAGAAAAGATGATCACCCATATATGAAAAACAGAGATTGTGCTTAGATCTAGGTAAATATATTTGTTGATGTCATTAATGCAACTTTTGAACTCTTAATGCTAGTATTAAACTTTTGAATTCTCCTAAATAGAATTTCAGATATCATTTGAAAGTATGCATATTTGATTTGTTTTACATGTTAAATATTTCTTATATATATATATATATATATATATATAAATATTTAACATATTTAAAGATATATGTAAACAGCATTTATACATATATATATATATATGTTAAATGCTGTTTACATACCAGCCTCTTAGGCAGAGAAGAACATACTCGGAGAGTATGTATGTCTAAATGATAGCTATAAAATATATAAGTAGCATTACATTTCCAGAACATAACTTCTTCTCGACTGTTGAATTCAACACCACGTTCAAAGCACTTTTTTGTTTTGTATAAACATGGGTGCCAGTTACTTATTATAGTTTCAATTAGTGGTGAAAAGAATTGACTGACAAATAAAGCTTTAATTTCAAAGAAAGTATTTATTTTAATTCATATTTATTAACCTAACTTTAAATATCTTATTTAACTAATATAACACATGCACATTTATAATTTACACACTATAATATCTTAGGAGAAAGCATTAAATAATATTTGAAATTTAAAATACAATGACATCAATATACTAATGCGTGAACACACCCAACATTTTAAACACACATATAGTTCATCTATGTATGCTATAGACTTCTTAAACTTAACTCTTGGAGCTTTACAAATGCGATGGCTATTTTAGAAATGAATATAAAAATGTTTTTACCTAGGATTTTGAATGTGAATACATCTTGCTGTTTGCTGCTTCTAATGAAATATTTCTAACCCATTAGATTTGAAGTTTTCTTGTGGAGATTTGATGCTGATTATTCAAGGCATTTTCTTTAAGACAATTAGATATTGAGCGGCTTCAGGTTGTTATGCAGGCATCACTTTTATCGGGTAGATTGGCTGTTTTCATCGGACTTCAGGCTGGAAAAAGTCGTATGTTTTCCAAGGTTTTAACACTGCATTCTTAATTCTGGATATACAATAAGCTGACTGATATAACTCACTGATAGATTGTACTGAACTATTATCTCAAACATAACTGAACTCAACTCCAACACAACTCAAACTTGACTCAAACTTAACTAACTGTCTGATAAAAAATTGACTATTTATACATAGGACGTGTTGTCATTTTTGATATCCTCCAGCTATCTCTGTTGTCAAAATTCTTTTGATAATCTTTTAATTATGTGTTTTTGGAGATCATTTAATTAGTAGCCATGCAAATGTGTTGTTTTTATATTTTTAATTAGTAGCCACACTGAGTGTTTTTTAATTTTTTAACTTTCATTTATGTTTAATATTTAATCCGCATACATTTATTACAATTACAGTCACACACACATATATAATTTAAGATCCATTTACTATTTAATTTTAAGATAACTTAAATGAAAAGAGATTTATGTTTTTAAACTTTTAACTTATATTTCAACTAATAATAAAAAAAAGTCTTTACTTCTTTTATAAAACTTTTAACTCAATGCTTCTAAACAAACTTCCCTCCCCTTCTACTTAATTAATTGTAACTTTTATTTCAATAACACTTAGACTTTTAATTTTACATTTATGAAAACAAACTGTAATAAAACTCTTAAACTTTTAATTTTACATTTTTCTTTTACGAAAGATTTTTATTTTAATAATTTTTGTAAACAAAATTATTATATGCCAGCACAATATTGATACATTACACTGCCTTCCATTTGAGAGTTAAATGTGTCATTTTGACCATTTTATCTCTGACAACTTTAATTCTTCATTCTAAATATTTATTAATGTTTTAAGTTTTCTTTTTAATATATTTTACTTTACATACTAAAGGCAATCTTCAATTATACTTTACTTCTTTCGATGCTCGCAACATTTCTTACAATGGTCTTAGTCCTAGATAATGACCACAAGGACAAACAAAATTTGTAGCACACGGATCTTTGGAGATGGGGCAGATGCAAATTCACTGGCTTATACTGACTTACATGTATGAAAACTGAAGCTTCAGGTACCGGTTCACTTGACCGGAGTTTGACAAAGAAAAGGTCGCTGCGAATGGCAGGATTTATCAACTGTCCATTTTGACTTATGCTTTGGAAACGACGTACAAGATATGGGGATTCTCCCCTGAAGAAGTGACTTGCAACTTACTCTGGTTGTTCCCAGCATGCATTATAAAAGAGAAATGACCCCTGATAAGTCCATTATGGGTACTAAATTTTATCCAGTTTACAGCTTTAACTTATTTTTATCTAAAGCTTATTTCAATACTACTCCCATTCCCTTTAATTTCAAACCCTTATACATTCCTAATATAACTTAGATTGACCTTATATTTTTTATTTATGAATATTACAATATTATTTTTAAATTCCCTTGAACCTTATCTTAAACATTTATTTATATTAACCTTTATTCTAACCTTTATGAATATTATTTTAACATATTTATTTATATTACACTAATCTTACAATATTACTACGAACCATTATAAATCTCTTTATTTAACATGCATGTATTCAGAAAAAAAACTTTTACTTTATTACAATTCATTATTATACAGATATTTTTATTTATTTTGATTACTTTAAACCATTTATTTATTTCCTTTTATTAATTTGCGTATATTCCAAAAACTATTTTATTTTACTATGATTTATTCTTTATTATTTTACTATGGATATTTTATACTTATTTGTTTAACTTGATTTTATTCTACATACTTCCATTATTTTATTCATTTATCTAATCCTACAAAAATTACTTTTAAATCATTAATTTGACCTATTTATTTATGAACATTTTCTTAATTACTATGTGCATGACAAAAAAAAATCTTTTATTTTACGAAGCCTCCATTATTATTATTTTACATAAACAACTCTTCATTTTAACTTTACTTTTAATTTTAACTAGCAACATTCTGATTCAGATTTATTACCTATGTCAAAATAATTATTTTACTCATAGTTCATTTCCAGTCCTTTTTGTTTCTGTTTACTTTAATATTCCATCCCTTAACTAACTCCTAAACTTTGTAAGGCAGTTCTTTCTTTTTACCTACTACCTCTATAATACAAAGTAACTTCCCCCTCTTGTCTATTTCTCAGTTATAATTTATTACTTTATTTCTTTCATGCTCCATCCTATTTTCTGCTTTATAAATTAGAAAACCTTTAAGCCTCATAGAACTCCATATTACTTCAAACTGAGAATGTTTTTTTCTGCTTTTTTTTTTGTTTTAAATCTACGTCTACAGCGAACACGAATGTTTACTTTAACCTTTTTATTTTTATTTTCTATCTTGATTAATTTTATTTCCAAACTACTATACTTAATGCTATCTTTTACCTTGAAATTATGTCTCTCTTCAATTTTTTGATCTATATTTTCCCCCACACTTTCTGACTTAGCACTATCCTGTTCTATTTTAATTTCTATCTCTATTTCTGCCTTTTCTGTTTCAACACTACTCTGCTTTAATTTCTATCTTTTTTATGACCTCAGCTTCCTTTTCATCTTCTTGACTTTCTTTAATTAAATCTACTTCTATGATCTCTTGATTTTTTCTACCTTTGCTGTAATTTCACATTTTATTACTATTATTTCCACAATGAGTTCTTTAATTTCTTCCTTCATTTCTGCTTTAAATTCTCGCATTTCTTTCATCATATCCATCATCATTTTCATCATCATCTGCATCTTAGATATTTCTTTCTCTTTTTCCATTTTTAAAACAAAATTTAAATACGAGCTGTTTATTATTTCTTTTTAAAATGGAACACACGACTAACTCCGCCCCCTTGTCCTTTTCTCTACCTGTTCTTAATGCTTTAGCTCCATCCAAAATATCTAACTGTCTTTAATTTAAAAGAATAATTTATTTTAAATAGCATAAATATCAAAATCTCTTTTTCTTTTAAAGAAAAAAATGGTTTCGGTCAATACTTTTTAAAAAAAAAATTAAAACACTTTAAAATACATAATTTAGCTTTTCTTGGATTGTTTACATTTTTTTAATTAATTGACATGATTATTTAATCATGTCACATTCTGCCTCATGTTGTGAATGCTAATTGTACCATATATGTTGGCCTTTTAGGCAGAGAAGAACATACTTGGAGAGTATGCATGTCCAAGTGATAGCTATAAAATATATAACTAGCATTACCTTTCCAGGACATAACTTCTTCTCGACTGTTGAATTCAACACCATGTTCAAAGCAACTCAGGCTCCAGTTACTTATCCAGAGGATAAATAATGCGAACAATGGCCACTAATTCAACACCCAAGATACACCCATGACTAGCTTAGCTACTTGTAATCAATAACAAATTATAGTTTCAATTAGTGATGAAAAGAAATGACCGACAAATAAAGCTTTAATTTCAAAAAAAGAATTTATTTTATTTCACATTTATTAACCTAATTTTAAATATCTTATTTAACTAATATAACACATGCTCATTTATAATTTACACACTATAATATCTTAGGAGAAAGTGTTAAATAATATTTGAAATTTAAAATACAATGACATCAATATACTAATGCATGAACACACACAACATTTTAAACACATATATAGTTCATCTATGTATGCTATAGAGTTCTTAAACTTGACTCTTGGAGCTTTATGAATGCATTGGCTACATTAGAAATGAATATAAGAAAATGTTTTTACCTAGGATTTTGAACATGGATAAATCTTGCTGTTTGCTGCCTCTAATGAAGTATTTCTAACCAGTTAGATTTAAAGTTTTCTTGTGGAGATTTGATGCTCATTATTCCGAGGCATTTTCTTTAAGACAATAGATATTGAGCAGCTTCATGTTGTTATGCAGGCATCACTTTTATCAGGTAGATTAGCTGTTTTCATCAGACTTCAGGCTGGAGAAAGTTGTGTTTTCTTAGGTTTTAACACTGCATTCTTGATTCTGGATATACAATAAGCTGACTGATATAACTCACTGATAGATTGTACTGAACTGTTATTTCAAACACAACTGAATTCAACTCAAATGCAACTCAAACTCAACTAACTGTCCGATAAAAAATTGACTATTTGTACATATGACATGTTGTCATTTTTGATATCCTCCAGCTATATCTGTTGTCGAAATTCCTTTGATAATCTTTTAATTTTGTGTTTTTGGAGATCATTTAATTAGTAGCCATGCAAATGTGTTGTTTTTATATTTTTAATTAGTAGCCACTGCTGAGTGTTTTTAATTTTTTAACTTTCATTTATTTTTAATATTTAATCCACATACATTTATTACATTTACAGCCACACACACATATATAATCTAAGATTCATTCACTATTTAATTTTAAGATGACTTAAATAAAAAAAGATTTATGTTTTTAAACTTTTAACTTATATTTCAACTAATAATAATAAAAAAAAAACTCTTTACTTCTTTTATAAAACTTTTAACTCGATGCTTCTAAACAACTCCCCCTTCTCATTAATTAATTGTAACTTTTATTTCAACAGCACTTAGACTTTTAATTTTATATTTATGAAAACAAACTGCAATAAAACTCTTAACCTTTTAATTTTACTTTTTTTTTTTTTACGAAATATTTTTATTTTAATAAATTTTTTAAACAAAATTATTATGTGCCAACACAATGTTGGTACAATATATATAGAGAGTATATATATTATCTTTTAATAAATTTGTATAAATCATTGATGTTGTTTTTCCATCTCTCTCCATTTATCTGAGTAAATGTGTTGCTGGTCTCATGTTTTAAGAACTAGCCATGGATCAAGTGCTTGAAACAAGTTAATGACATTTCATGGGTTTTGGTTTAAGTGATGGATAGTGCCCAAGGTTTAATCCCATTATAAACAATCCCCATGAGATGTTTTACATTTCATGCAGCCAGAGAGAGTTACTTTGGTCTGGAAAAGTGACTGTCAGTTTAATATTTTTATTAAATCTCAGTCTGACAGGAGGTATGATTGGTATATAAGTATTAATCATATTTACTCTTCTGCTTGAGTAATAGGTTTGCAAATTAAAGTAATTAACGTTAAATTAAGAGCCAATAACTTAAATTATAAGTGTCAAAAAAAGATAGTACTAAGAAACCAGTAAAGTTTTTTTTTCAAACATGTAAATTTCAAGTATAGACTTTACTTCAAATATTTAAAAATTATGGCAAAAAGGGGTTCCCATTACAAATGTCATCCAATGTGAGAGCTCGAACATTCATTCAAATTTAAGTTGGAAAAAAAGCACAATATAAATAATCGGCTCACATAAATAAATAAATAAATAAAAAGATATATAATAATTAAAATGAATAAATTTATGAGAGATGGGAGAGAACAAATAGTACTAAAGATAATTTTATATATTAGAAAAGAAAGGTAAGTGGATTAGCATAAGAAGTGGTGGTCATGTGATGAAATAGAGTTTGTGTTAAAGAAGGAAAAATATATACATATTAGATACAGATAAAAATGTGTGGGTAGACATTGGCATAAAGTTAGAAATCTGCAGGCAAGTGGTAATATAGTGGGGAAATTCGAGCAAACACTCATAGTTTATTAAATAAAATAAATTAGTAAAGCGATTAATTAGAAGCATTAAATAATTTAGTAAACCAATTGGTTGTGAATAACATACTATATTAAAAGCAAAAAGGTGTCATACAATAGAAAAGTGGTTTTTTTGAGAAAGCTCAAGTTAAAGAAATAAAAAATGTTCCCAGTGAGAAACAAATGGAAGCTCAAGCAAAAAGAAGCAGCTGAAAAAAAATAAAAAATAAAAGAGCTTAAAAAGCGAAAATTATGAGATGATCAGGAAATTACAATTGCAAGCTGAAATGTTTGAAAAATCAAAAGGTCAGATCATAATGGGATATGATCAAATAAAAGAAGAAATTATGAGAGAAATAAATGAGAATAAAATACAAGTAGAGAATCCAATAGAGACTACTTATCAAATAAGATAAAAAAACTAATGTAGAAAATGAAGTAAATATAGAGATAGTGAGAGAAGCCAGAGCAGAAAATAAGATAGAATATTGCAAAGTAATTGAAGATATGAATTATTTCTTTAACTTTAAAATAAATCAAATAAATTTTAGCAAAGATAGTAGGCACACCAAAGTATTTGATGAAAAAAACACACAAAGTAAAAAAGACTGACCAGCTGAGTACAAAGACACACATTATAAATAATCCAGAAATTTTTAATCAGTTTTTAAAAATTTGTATATTTTCTGGCCATCCAGATGAAGCTACTACAGAACCTTTAAGTAGTTTGGAGCAGTATTTCACCTTGAAACAGCTAGGTGAAGAGGTCATCTTCACAATTGTGTGTAGCCATTTACAAAGAAGGTTTCAATCCTGATAAAATTCTCTATATTATAAACCCATCACTTTTGGTAAATATAAAAAAGCTCCATTAAAAGTTATTGGAGTGAAGATTATCAGTAAATATTCATCACCAGGTATTGCAAGATAAATGGGAACCTGGTGAATCTTTCATTTCCTTTTTTAGAAAGCAAGTGGTGAAACTGTATTCTTTAATGGCCAGCTCTTTATCCAAACAACAAGTTATTAGGATCGTTCTTCATAATGTCAAACAAATGCTCAGAGATACCGAAAGGAAAACAATGAAACAGATGGCAAAATTATTGAGTGCTTTTGACAGCAGCAGACCTACATATGATATGAAACAGCAGGGATTTAAACCACAACCTAGAGAGCCAGCCATAAATGCCATAATGTATAGACACAGAACAAATTCAGGAAGTGGAGCTTGAAGAAGACGATACTCTAATAGCACTGAAAGAACAAGTGGATATTCAAAAAACAGCTTTAACATGTCAAATGGGCAGAAAGAGGGAAATGAAAAAGAACCTTTGTAAAGTATTTCTCATTACGAGGTTTGGATGCAAGTTAGAGAGACAGTCTAAAGGAAAATTCCAACAATGAATAAAATAAATATAGACCATGAATAGCTAATTTCATATGTACATAATTTCTCAAAGTATGTTTGAACAGCTTATACATTTAAACCATGGTATTAATATCTTGCCATTAAAGAGAGTACATGTTACTTTAGCAATTAATAAAAAAGCTAAGTTAGTGTCAAAACAAATTTGAAAAGATATTTGGATAGAAAAAAAATTACAGCCTTTTTCTGTTTATTTGATAAGATTTCATGCACAGAACAGGATGTATTATAAAGTATAATAATCAGCAATAAAGCTAATGCACATGATTCAAGCATCATTAGCCGAGAGGTCAGTGCAACTGCCAGACAGTTGTTGCGGGTTCGCTTCCCAGCTGATGCTATGACATATGGAAAAAAGCTAATGCACATGTGCTTTGTAGATTTTTAACTATAAATGAATATTCTCATTTTCAAACACAAGATAAAGTCTTTGTGAAAAGATAGAATGAATCCATACATAGCACTCTATAAAATAAATATTTCATTTATATATACTTATAATTTCTAGAAAATTTTGCAAGCATCATTCATTCAAGCATAGTTAAGTAATTTAAAGTGATCGTTTAACATCTTCATGCTCTCAGTTCCAAATGTTTTGGTTTTCCCCATACATAAATGTTTGGGTTAAAAATGTTCTATCTTTTCACAAAGATTTTATCTTGTGTTTGAAAGTGAGAGTATTCATTTATAGTTAAAAAAAATCTACAAAGTGCACTAGCTTAATGCCGATTATTAATATTACAGTTTATAAACATAGCACTATATAAAATAAATATTTCATTTATAAACTATAATTTAAATTAAATCGTATTTGATGAAAAAGTATTGCTTTTCTTGTCTCGAGAAATATATAAATCAGCCACTGCCTGCTGCATAAAAAATATTAGTCCAGGGCCTGAAACACCATTAAAAATAGATGAGTTACAAATCATAAGTAAAAACAGAAAAATGTGATAGAACAACTTATGAAGGAGTATGAGCTCATCTCTGATATCCCAGGGATAATCCATCGATATGAACATAGAATAAGGATCATGAAAGACCAATCTTACCAAGCTTGGGAGGAAGTAGAAAAACAGCTAGAGAAAATGATGGAGTGGGGATCAATATCAAAATGCTCATCATCATTTAAGCACCCAATAGGGATGGTAAAGAAAAAGGATGGATTAATTCGCCTGTGCTTAGATGCAAGACAGCTAAATAACTTAACCATACCCAATAGCTATGTGCCTCCCCCATTCAAGAATTATTAGTTAAATTTAAAAATAAAAATGTTTTCTACTTTTGATCTTATATTGGCAAATAAAATTACACTCCTTGGATCAGAAATACACTTCTTTTAAATAAATGAGCATTCATATCATTTCAATCGAATATCATTTGGTCTAAAAATAGTGGGGTGCAGCTAATTCAATGTCTGAATCAAATGCTGTCCAATGACATCAAATAGTTAATAGCTATGTACATCGATGATATAGTACTGTCATCATCTAACATAGATGAATACTACACATTTGAAACTTTTATTCAGTGAGTGCCAAAAAAAAGATATTTAGATAAGTTTAAACAAAGTATGCTAGCTGCCATGGAAGTAATATTTCTAGGCCATATAATTAGTGGAGAAAGCATTTACCCACACCCTGATAAAATATGTACAATTCAAAATTTTCATAGATCTAAGAATATAAAGCACATCCAATCATTTTTAGGTTTGTGCAACTTCTATAATAGATTTTATAGAAATTTTTTATGTGATATGGAGCCTTTGCTTAAATTATTACAAAAAGGTACCATGAGAGAATGGACTACCTGGAATGACAATAGTTTTCAGAAGATAAAAAAAGATGTTCTTAAAAGAGGTCATCTCATACCTAGATTTTAATAGGTCTTTTTATGTACAAACAGACAGTAGTGGATCTGGATTGGGAGCTACTTTCTTCCAGGTACAAGAGAATGGTCAACCTGGAGTTCTGTTTTATAAGTCAGTTATTGAAGGTACAGGAAGTGAATTGCGTGGTGACAGAAAAGGAAGCATTAACAATAGTTTGGGTCTTTGCAAAAATTTCCATCAATTCTTGATAGAATCAGAGATAGTTGTGATAACTGACCACAAAAGCTTGCAATTTTTAAATCACAGTTACTCGACTAATAGCAGGTTAATAAGATGGAGCCTATTTTTGCAAGAATTCAATTATACTGTGCAATAATAATATAATCACAAATACATTAAGCCACTATTCAGTTCTACCCCTGTTGCAGCATCTAAGCATTGACACTATACATAGTGCACTATTGGAAACAGTTATAAATGAATATGTGAAGAATGACCTCTGGCAGTCAAAAGAAAGACAGCAAGAAGATCTGGATTGTGGCCAAGTAATTAAACACATCACAAAGCAGCATATTATTCCAAGTGATGATAATTCCACTTGGAAAGATAAGAAAAGATACTGCATCAATGAAGGTCTATTGCAGTATATAAAAAATAAAACTGGTAATGAACAGAAATATGTTGTAATCCCTGTCATGTGACCGTTTAATTAAATATATTCGATTGTATGGGGCACTACGAAGCTGGAAAAATGGAGAAATTATTGAATGATTGGTTTTACTGGCTGAAAATGTATGTCAGCATATTGCCCATGATAAATAAATGTGAAATACATCTAAAAACAAAAGCATTAAACAAATCATGTATTGGGCCATTGAAGCCTATCATTTCTCAAAAAC
This sequence comes from Epiperipatus broadwayi, assembly GCA_028023455.1. Lineage (NCBI taxonomy): Eukaryota > Metazoa > Onychophora > Udeonychophora > Euonychophora > Peripatidae > Epiperipatus > Epiperipatus broadwayi. The sequence goes on from JAQFVV010012922.1 coordinate 88,536, forward strand.
CTAATTTGATAGTAGCCATTGATTACTATGGACCACTGCATCCATTTAAGAGAACGAGATACTTGGTGGTGTTTTATGACTTATTTTCAAATTAAGTCACTGCATATCCAATATCATAAGCGAATGCAAAGCAGACAATTCAGATGTTAGATCAGCAGCATTTTGGTATTGTTGGAGTACCTGATTCAATCATTTCAGATCATGGGACTCCATTCATATAAAATGACTGGGAAAGATGGATAATGAAACAGGAAATAAAAGTCAAAATAAGAATCATAGATCACATGTCTCTATTCTCTTAAGCTTGTAAGTTATAAACAATAGGGATTTCCAATTCCTCAACAAGCTTTGTAATAAATGCTTAGCTAGAGAAAGCATTTAAAATATCTCTTGTCAGGACTCCCCCCCCAAAAAAAAATACCTCTGACCATAATCTAGTGTCTGAACCTACCCTAGCACCTCTCTGAGGAGTGCGAGAGCACGAAACCATGGTCAAAGGTTTGGGGGGGTCCTGACAAAGATATTTTAATGCTTTCTTTAGCTAAGCATTTATCACAAAGCTTGTTGAGAAATTGGCAATCCTCATTAGGAAATAAAACATGTTTTAACTTCCGTAATCCAGTCCATGTAAACAGATCATGTGGGAATTGAGATGGGTTTTTAGAGTATACACTGAGGTCAAGTTAAGTGAATTAAGCAAGTAGTCAACTTTATCAATTGGTTTGTAAATGAATCAACTGCGTTTAAACTCACAGATCACCATTTTGGAAAAACAGTACCATATTTATTAAAAACTAAGTTGCCCATTTCTTTCTTGCAATATAGAAAATGATACTATAAGGGCTCGGGATAATATTATAAAGTCAGGAAACTTAAGAAAAAAACAAAACAAAAACAGTCAGATATGTCTGTTGGGTGACAGAGACATGGTTAGAGTTAACCTGGTGAGTCATCCTGAGAAACATATTTATAAAAAAATCCAGCTGATTTATAAAGCCCATATACTATAATCCATCAACATGACAACAATACCTTTGTGATAACCAAAACCCATATAGAAAAGGGAATGTATAATGCTAGGTCACTGAAGTTAATTGGAGGGCAGAAAAATAAAGAAATGCCAAATAAAAATTAGATATGTAATCTGACGGATTCGCCAGCTTGGCCAAATAAATAATGACCAAAGATCATGAATAAAGAAAATGAGTATCAAAGTTAGTCTTAATAATGAAAAAAATTAAATAAATAATAAAAGATAAAAATAAATTCTTAAAGATATTAGTGTTTTGAAAATGGCAAAACAAGTTATAACCAATGAGAAACCTCTTGATTATGTCTACTCTATTGTTGTGGCAAACCCAACTCGTATAAAATAAATTAAAATGACATGTCCAAAATAAAAGTGAAATAAATAAATGTGAAACCAATAATCATAAAAGTAATAATGAAAATAAATTATCAAATGTAAAAAAAATGTTAAGATTGAGGTGTGTGTGAGTATTTGAGCCAAGATATAAGTTTCAGCTCAGATTTTGGGTTGGATTGAGCCTTTTCTTGTGGTGATTTTGTTCTACAGATGCCATAGGTGTGAAGATTAAATAATATTGATGATGATGCACTAATAAAAAAAGTCATGGCCATATAATAATAAATCTGGAAGAAAATTTCCTAATAGCTAAATAAAATAAATATTTTTGTAAGTTGAATAGGAAGTAAAAGTAATCCTGCCATTCACAGAGTTAAAATCAATGTTTGTGGTCTGTTGTATGGCCCTTGCTATAGTCACGACTTCCACAAACAATTAAAAGTTGGTTTAAGCACAAAATCGATCTGTGTGTTGGATTACCTAATACTTTACTGTCTACCTCTCTTGATATTACCATTTATTGTTTAATAGTGAAAGAAAAACTGACAGATTCTTCGAAAAATAATTAAAGTTATGAAAAATAAAGAATTTAGAGTGGTCAATACCTAAGAAAAGGGATTGACACATTCAATTCTCAATTATCTTATTTCCACTTCGAGTAATGGCTAGTAGTACAAGTATCATTCCTGCTTGATTATGGGGACGATTGTTTAAAATAAAAAAATTAAAATGGGGAGAAAGAATAAAAAGAACAAGAATACCAAAGTAAGTATTTGAGAAGTTAAAGATAAATTTAAAGTCTTAGAAACTAATAATCTGGAGGGAAATAAAAATCATAATAAGAAAATGGCATTTAAGTTTCTGAGAAAAGAAAGTAAATTAATGAAAACTAATAGTGATACTAATTTAAATAAACATAGAGAAGAAAATTATAATAGTAGTGATAGTATAATTTTAAAACAACATACAAATAAATCAATAAATCAAAAAAACAATATAGCACTTACAGAAAAAGCAATTATTAGCAAAAAAACAGAGAAGCCTAAGTAGTAACATTGGACTAGAAAATCCACAGTGCGTAATACTAAATAATAATAATAAAAAGAAAATGGATAGCGATAATAATTTTGACTCAAGTGAAGTGTTGAGATTACAATATGATGCAATAAAAGAAGTTGGATTAAGATCAAAATTAATTAAAAAAGGAGATGTATTAGATAATCAAAAAGACTCGGTGAATAAAACTCAATTTATTGATGTTAATGATAACTATTCTGATAATATAAGTAGCAAGAAACTTACCACAAAATCTTTTGTGAAATTAAATGAATACTGGAAAAAGATATTTGTAAAGTGTATGTCACCAAGTACATCAATTTTTAGCTTAGTTATTCAAACTAATATAATAACAGGAGAGCATGTTCTTGATAAATCAGATATAAGTGAATACTTAAAGGCTCTATATTCTCATGAACTCATTAACATGGTCAAATATACTTTTTTTTCCTGCTAGAGGGTTTATTTTGATTGAATATTTCAATAAGGAACATAAAGATAAAGCTGAAAACATAATTAAGCAAATTCAAAATAAAAAAGTGTATTACATTACAAAAGATCCTAATCCATTGGTCTATGGAAGAATACTGCATACATCTCCAAGTTTCAATGTTGAATTTTTTAAAATCCAACTAGGGGATTATGCTGAGATAATAAATATGGAAAGAGAAATGACACTGGGCACAGGTTTCCAAATTCTGTCAAACTCATGGACAATAGTACTTAAATTAAAGAAAGAGGTAATGAAAGAACAGATACCACATAAAATAACAAAAGATCAAATGCCCATTTCCATAATAATAAAGGGTAGACCACCATTGTATTTTAAATGTAATCTAGTGGGGCATATTGCAGCAGGCTGTGACACTGCTAACTGCATAAAGGGTAATAAATTTAACCAATTAAATCACCTATGTAATGTATCACCATCACTTAAGGCATGGGCTAATATAGTTAGTAACACAGGAGATGAACATTTATTGTATGAAGAAGAAATTGATAACTTAAAAAAATATGGACATATTAGATGAAGTTGAATTATTACCAGGCCAAAATGAACTATTACAGGTGGAGATGTCACAAGCATTGATAGTCTCATAGATTCATATGATGAGAATAACAGACTCACAAATGGAAAATGAAAATGAAGACATGATTATAATAACACAATCGGTAGAACTTATCAATTTACAAGTAAATGGTAATGAAGATAGTACGAAAACAGCAGAACTTAGCAACAAGCAAGTAAATGGTAATGAGGATAGAATCAAAATACTCAAAAGAAATACACATCAAAAGATTAATAAGGTTATGAAAGATAATACTGGCAATAACCAAATAATGTTGAATATTAATTTGGCAGCATTAAACAATGACTCCTATGATAAGAAAGAGGATGAATTAAAAACTAAGGAAAAAGATCAAGATGTGGGATATAATATGCTAATAAATGATTATTAAATTACCAAGATATGAATAAATCACTAAATATAATATCTATGAATGTTAGAGGAATGAATGCAGGTGATAAAGTGGTTAAAATTATAGACTACATTGCTTCCCAAAAATATGACTTTATAATCTTATCAGAAACAAAGATTAGTAGCAACACACCAATTTGGATCACTGAAAGACTTGCAAAGGCAAATGTGTTTCTGTACAGAATGAATACAAAATCAGCACAGAGAGTTACATTATTAATAAATATGAGATCAAGTATAAGAAACATACAAATAATCATGTTACAAATAAATTTTATAGTGATTTCCTTTACCTTTTGTGATAGACTTCATTACCTAATTGTGGTATACTCAATTAGTAAAGAAATAATATTCCTAAGTTAATTCATGATATACAAAATAAGTTAATGCAGAAGCCAGACATTGTTGTGGTGGGGTGACTTCAATTGCTCCTATCGGGATATTCCTAAAAGCCTGGAAAACAAACTAGAAGCTCTTGCAGTATATCCGTTGAAAATGAAATATGGTAAGGATGCCTACACATTTTTTAACAGCAGGTATACATCACTAATAGATTTGTTCTTTGTGTTGAATAGTGAAGTGAAAGACTCATTTATTGAAATTTCTCTAGTAGGCTTTTCTGATCACATAAGGATACTACTGGAGATAAAAAAGTTATGATGTAATAAAAGATAAAGCCTATGTCTTTACTATTAAAAAGAACATTATAAGCCAGATAAACTTTGCAGTTGATAAAATGTCTAACATTTTGATAGTATAAAACTACTATACAAGACAATCAAAGCTACCTCCATGTATTGCATGGAATAAAATGAAAAAAATTATCTCAAGCCTATGCCATAACACAAATAATATGTTAACACAAAATCAAATAAAAAATAGAATTATTGAAATCAATAAAATACTAAATACTATATTCAGCCTCAGAGAAAGTAATTATTTAGTGAAGAAACTACAACTAGAATAGAATGATATATATAAAAGAATACAGGAAGAAACATATACATGAAGAATAAGGAAATTAATCCCAGATCTTAACAAAATAGTGAAGCCAACAATTAACTATGCAAAAATATAAATCCCTCACATCAATGGTATACCATTGATGATGGTAGCCAAAGACTCCATGATATCTGGTGATGAAGTAGATCAATATATGGTTGTGAGATTAAAAGAAATTATGGGCAAATGAAGGATTGAGAGTGAACAATTCTCGATGCAATTAAAGCAAACTATGAATAGTTTCATCTAACATCAGGAGGTCTTTGTTGAAATAAAGAGGTTAAAGTTACAAACAATATTAGCAAATGATGAAATCCCAGCATCAGTGTATAAGCAAATTGGTTATCTTCTGATTGACCTTTTAATAAAATTTTATGATCAAATGTGCTCAGAGATTTTCAACTGGCCATATATTAACAACAGCATAATCTTCAGCATTAAAAAAAAGAATATGAAAATGCCCCATTTTGAAGAACTAAGAAATATAACAATTGAGAATATTGATGCTAAAATCATTGCTAGAATATTACAAAAAAATTATTTAGAAATCTCAGTATAAAGATATCAATGGTGCATCATGCAGTAAAAGGCAAGAGAGCAGTAAATGCAGCTATTAAATCAAAAAGCTATCAATTATGCCAGAATGCATAATTTAACACAGTATTTTGCATTACAAATTGATTTTAAATCTACTTTTGACCTCATTAACTGGTCTTATCTATTTAATACACTAAATGAGCTTATAGAATATGATCAATTCTTATTGAATGCAATAAAAAATTACATTGTGAATAATAGAATCTCTTATAAAAATTTTATGAGAAGATCATAGTTTTTTGTCCCAGATAGAGGAATTCCGCAAGGATCACTTTTGGCAGCACTGTTATTTGCAATTTATGTAGATCCCATGATAAAAGAAATAGAGGCACTAATAAATGGAATTTACCCGCCCCAATTGGGAGTTTCAGTAAAGGTCATGGCATTTATAGATGATATTATAATAATTTTTGAAAACTGTTATAATATTGATGTTGTAATGAATATAATCAGAAAATTTCAGCAGGCAACTGGAGCATTAATTCAAGTAAATAAATCAGCAGCTTGGCAATTGGCAACAGGGAAAATAATTCCCAAACAGTTGTAGCCCTGCCCAAGTCCTTCCTTGGACTTCCATTATATTTATCAAAAACTAAGATGAATGGACTATTAAACCAATTAGTCACAAGGAAAATAAAGAAAAAAATTAATGGTTTTAATATTTAATGCAATTGCAATGGGAGTGTCAGGATATTACAGCCAATCATTAAAATTATATAATAAATCAAACCTAAAGATTATATAGATGGCAAAAAATTCATATAGGGAAAGAAAACTTAACTCCTCTCTACCTTGCTTTTACAGATTTCAATTAATAAGGGTGGTCTCAATTTAATTGACCCATAAGCTTATGTTCGATTTATTACTGCTAAAGCTTATGTGAATGTAGCCAAAGATCAGTCATTTAATCTTCCAAATGGTGACATATTTATTATTAATGGATTGGGAGCTGAAAAAAGATTGTATCTTACCGATATGTTGATGGCATATAAAGACTTGCAAGATGAACTTGATGTAAACATCCTAGATGGTATTAGATATAAAGATTTAAAAAAAGCAAATTACCAAAATGAAAATAATTAGTTGAGCAGTTTAATGAAAAATGTTTTTAAAAAAATTCACTCAATATATACACCTCAGACATCAATGAGATTATTTTTAAGTTAATCAATGGGATCCTACCTACAACTACCTATATTAATAAAAGACTGGGATTGAGTTTGAATGAAACCTGTATTATTTGTAACAGGGGCAGTGAAACTTTATGCACTTGTTTGAGCATTGCTACACCTTTAGAGAATTTATAATGAAGGTCTTTCACAGACTTATAATAAATCTCAAATATCTTATGAAAAAATATGTTATAAACTTCAACCTGCACAATGCAAATGTAATGATCCATACATGGAAATCATTGTGGGCAATAAGATGTTCAATTATTTAATAATAAGAAATTCAATTTGTTAAAAAAGATGGATAAAGATTGGGAGAACTACTTTAACTTATGACTAAAATATTGCCCCCAAAAAACCTTCCAATATATATGGGGAGGAATTGCTCTCTCCAAATGTGAAATCTGGGAGTAAAACATATAAGAAAGAATTGTAACGTTGTTGTTAAAGAAAAAGGAATCTAAATCATAAACAGTGACAATTAACAGGTGACAGCAAAGTTTAAGTAAACATGATGCAATGTGTATAATGGACAAGTGAAGGATAATACTTTTTTTTGTTTGAACTAGAAATTTATCATTTTAATTATGTAAATATGTTGTGTTTTAATAAAGTTTATTACTTAAAATAAAAAACAAAACAAAACATTTAATTCTCAATTGGGGAAGGCTGTAATGTAAAAAAAAATGAAATAGAAAAATAATATCCATATATAATAATTTGAAAAATAAAGGAAAAGTTAAAATAAAAAGAAAAAGGTTGGCTAGCAAGTTAAAAATTATTCATTAATTATAACTTATCTTTCTTTTATGTATTTTTATTTTTATATGATTCTTTTAAAGGTACTTTTTGTTAAAAGCACTTTTTAAGAAAAAAAAGATTTTTTGTAATTAATTAAAACAATTCGTACAAAACTAATCAGGTTCTGGAGATTAAGATTCCAGACTGATTAAATGAACATATAGGACTAATTTCAGTGTAATTAAATTGGAAAAATAAGGGAATAAAAGAATGTACTAATTAAATAAAATTAAAGATCAAATGTATTGATAGTATGAGTGAAGACCTGAGCAAAGGTGGGGTCAGAGAATATAAAAAGCTAAAATTGACTGTTCTTCAGTTAATGAGATTGTGATTTTTCAATTGATTAAAAAGACTGAAACTATTCAAAAAATTTTATAGAAGACATTAAAAAATATATAAAATTTTATAGAAGACATTAAAAAATATATAACCAAGGTCAACCAGCAGCAGTGAACAAAATGCACAAGCAGCTAAAGGTCCACCATGATGAAACCATTCTTTTACGATTGTACCAAGAGAGAAACGAGTGGCTAGCTCCAAAAGCTGGTATTTGGTCATTTTTCTTCCACTCGTCTCCTGAGTACATTAGCCAAATGCCATGATATATTACTCTGACTCATCTTTTGCTTATGTTTGAACCTGTCACATCAAATCAAGGGAAATAGCTCACACCATAAAAGCAGAATAATGAAGAAGCTTCACTTATGCTAAAATATATGCTTATCATAAATCTGACCAGATCAGAAGAAAGGGTGATCACCCATATATAAAAAATAAAGATTGTGCTTAGACCTGGGTAAATATATTCATTGATGTCATTAATAGATCTTTTGAATTCTTAATACTAGTATTAAACTTTTAAATTCACCGGAATAGAACTTAGATATCATTCGGAAGTATGCATATTTGTTTTACATATTAAATATTGAAGTGGTCAAACTGAGATTCAGATTGTGCTTTACAATTCTATCCAATCACCTACCACCAAACTGAATTCAAATCCCAGTCTATGCCTATACATGGACCAATGCAGCATAATTTCATGTTACTTTCTTTCAAAATAACTATACCTAAGATATTTAATATTAACTAAATAATAAATAAATAATAATATTTTATATATTTTAATAGATCATATATGTGCATAAAGCACATGTATATATAAAAGGTGATGGGGGATTGTGTATAAATTAGTATTTATATTTGATATTAAACTATATATTTAAAATTATATTCAAATATTACATTTAAATACATATTTCTGTAATGGTGATCAGGTTGATGCAATCAGCTTAGAAGCTTCTACAAAAAAATATTTAACTAAAATCTATTAGTATGCTTAAAATTAGTAATCTTATAAAAAATCAAATCATTTTCCTTAACAAAAATTTATTGTTTAGTAAAATCTATTTCTTAGCTAAAATAGATTTAGAACAATCATTTTAGAAACATATCAACCTGATTGCATTGAGTTGTACTACCTTAAGAACAAAAGGTAAATTCCTCACGTAACAGTCAATCTGTAGCAATCATTTTAAAAGCATTTCATAGATAATCAGAAATTATATAAATAAGGTCCAATTTCAGTCAAGAAGAAAGATTACTTAAATTTGTAAGGTGTCGGCCAAATGAATTCACGTCACTCAAAATTTTAATATGACAACCGCTGAGTAGTAGGGAAAGATGCACCTTCTCCTGACTATACCTAATCCAGCTCTCACTAGTCTTCCACTCTACCACTAAACATCTGTAAATTTGATGCTCTGCCTTAACAACTAACCTGGAAGTCTGCTACCTGCTTCCAAAATGATCGAAATGACATTCGTGCTCAAAATGAGCCATGGTGAAACATGAACTTCATAGCTTGTCAGAAATCACCAAGAATGAATGTAATGCTGTTGAAATGTCATCATAATAGACTCTTTAACTTTCTTTTCAGTAATCTGTAACCCATGTTCTCTCATTAATTTTATAAATCTTTAAATATGTAATCTTTAATGCAAGTGATTCTCTATTTCACTTTATAAATATCTTAGATTAGCCTCATAATGTATATTTGATGCAGTAACTATTTTTTTAATATTTTAGGTCTAATATATATATATATATATTAAATTCCAAATGTTATGTATATATATATATATATATTTAAAAAGTGGACATATACTCTATTATAAAGGCACACATATTGGAAATACAAGGGGAGTAGGATTCATTATAAATAAAAAGTGGAAGAACAATATTGTGGAGATTGATGGTGTATCGGACAGAGTGGCAAGATTAGTTATACAACTTAATAGCAGATACCAAATGCAGATAATTCAGGTTTATGCCCCAACAAGTTCTCATAGTGATGAAGTAGTAGAAGATTTTTATATGGATGTACAAAAGGCTTTTGATCAGAGTAAACAACATTTTAAAATTGTTATGGGAGACTTTAATGCTAGAATTGGTAGACAAATGAAAGATGAAATTGCTGTAGGTAATTTTGGTTATGGTAATAGAAATGAGAGAGGACATAGACTTGTGGAGTTTGCAGAAAAAGAAAAACTTTATATTATGAATTCATTTTTTGAGAAAAATGTTGAAAGGAAATGGACATGGAAGCATCCAAATGAAGGTACAGCAGAATTGGATTATATTTTGACTAACAGAAAATACATATTTCAAGATTGTAATGTTCTTAATAAATTTAACATAGGAAGTGATCATCGATTAGTAAGGTGTAAGTTACTAATGTAAAACTAGAGAGACAAAAATTATTAAGAAAAACAATATTTACAGTTGATATTCCTAATCTTCAGAAACATTCTAATGAATTTAAATTAGAACTTACAAATAGGTTTCAAGTGTTAGGAGATTTTGAACATGATACAGATTTGAATGAAATTAATATGAAAATAACTGATACACTTTTAAAAACTGCAACAAACATAGCTGGTAGAAAAAAGCAGCAATTGACTAATAAAATTTCTACTGAGACTAGAGAATTTATGAAGAAAAGAAGAAATATGAAGATATACAAAAATGATGTAATAAAAAGAATTGAATATCTCGAATTTTGTAAAATGGTACGGAAAAGAGTTGAAAATGATATAAGAAAGTATAACTGTGAAATAGCAAGGAAAGCTGTAGAAGAAAATAAAAGTCTCAAAAATGTTAAACAACATTTTGGTATTGGTAGTAAATTTATATCTGCAATAAGAAAAAAAGATGGAATTATTACTAAAAAGAGAGATGACATCATGAAATTGGTAGAAGATTTTTATCAAGAATTATATAGGAATAAAGAACAAGTACCTCCTATATCTATTACATCTTCCGAATTGCCCAGAATTTTAAATAAAGAAGTGAGACATGCAATTAAGTGTATGAAGAAAGGAAAGACTCCAGGAAATGATGGAATTATAATTGATATATTAAAAGAAGCAGGTGAAGAAATAGAAACAATTTTAGCAAAGTTATATACCAAATGTCTAAATGATAAAGATGTACCGGAAGATTGGAAGAATGCAGTAATAATATTAATATTTAAAAAAGATGATAAAGAAGATATTAGAAATTACAGACCTATCAGCCTTTTATCAGTTTTATATAAAATTTTTACCAAGATAATTACAACTCATCTACAGAGAACTTTGGATTTCCACCAACCAAGAGAACAAGCGGATTTAAAAGTGGTTTTAGTACAATAGATCATATCCAGGTATTGAGAGAAGTCATAGAAAGGAAAAACGAATATGAGTTGTCATTATGTTTTGGATTTGTAGATTATGAAAAGGCATTCGATTCTATACACATTTCTTCAGTGATTAAAGCATTGGATCATCAAGGTATAGATCCAGGATATTGTCATATTTTAAAGAATATTTATAAAAATGCAACAGCAACAATTAGATTACATAATGATACTGGAAAAATCAACATTGAGAAAGGTGTAAGACAAGGTGACTCCATATCTCCAAAACTCTTTACAGCAGTGCTGCAAAAAGTATTTTGTGGATTAAAATGGGAAACTAAAGGAGTGAAAGTAAATGGAGAGTATTTAAGTCATTTAGATTTTGCAGATGATGTAGTTGTTTTTGCAAATAATGCTTCAGAGCTGCAGGAAATGTTGCAGGAGTTAGCAGCCGAAAGTAGAAAAGTAGGACTAAAGATAAATGTTAAAAAGACTAAAGTAATGTTTAATCGATTTGCTCAAAATATGAAAATAAAGATTGATTATGAAGAATTAGAAGAAGTTAACAGTTACAAATACCTTAGTCAGATTATTAATAGAGATGGAACATAATGGAGGAAATTAGTCATATAATTAAACTTGGTTGGAGTGCTTTTGGTAGAAATAACTTGATACTAAAAGGAAATATGCCTATGTGTTTGAAAAGGATGGTTTTTAACAAATGTGTTTTACCAGTTCTTACTTATGGATCTGAGACTTGGACACTTAATAGAAGAGCAATACAGAGACTTCAGACCACTCAAAGGAGTATGGAGAGATGTATGTTGGGAGTAACAAGAAGAGATTGAAAACACAATGTATGGGTAAGACAATAAACATGTGTTACTGACCTTATTGAAAAAATTAAAAGATTGAAATGGAGTTGGGCTGGACATATTGCTAGAAGAGATGATAATAGATGTACAATTGAAATTTTAAACTGGATTCCAAGAGATTGTAAAAGACCCAGAAAGAGACTACATGTGAGATGGATGGATGAAATAAGAAAATGTGCAGGGGTGTTGTGGAGAAGAGAAGCTAAAGATTGGAAAAGATGGATTAAACTTGGAGAGACCTTCATCCTGCAGTGGATTGATAATGGTTGATGATGATGATGATGATATATATATTAAATTCCAAATGTTATGTCAATAAACTCCCACCCTCACAAGCATAATTGCTTTTAGCTTAGCTCCTCACCATTAGAGGGGAGTGCCAATTGATTAATTATTTTGTTTTTTACTTTTAAAACTACAAATGCTTGCTAGGTTGGGAGAAGATTTTAAATGTTTTTTTATTCATTATACTTTTATGTAAGTAATAGAGGGGGAAAATAAAGTTCCACCTTTGATTAGTTTATGAATTTTACAAATGTTAATCTATTTACTAGTGCAATATTAATTTAAAACAAATATATTAATTATATATATTTCTTTTATGTTTCTTTACCCTCGCCCATTTAAACATATATGTATACTTTTGTTAAAGCACATGTTAGACTTAATTTTATATTATATTGAAGGTTTGTGGAGTTTTAAAGAAGAATGTAAAGAAAGGGGAAGAATAGAATGTTAGCTTATTAAGTAAATATAATTCTAGGATAACGCTTTTTAATTTACGTTTAGTAAGTCTGATCATACAATCACATCTGATATTATTGCTATAGGTAATAAACTTAGTTACATATATCTTGACTAGTTATTAGTTGTTCCCAAGCATTGTTAGCATAGGCTATTATTCTTTATAATCAAACTTTATCTAGAGATGTGCATCACAATGCCCACACCATTTCATCTTCATTTAGGTTGTAATCAGGGTATTGGATGACCCTGGACCATCTACTCACACAACAAGAGCTCTGCATGGGATAATTCTGGCAAAGTTCGACCCATAGCAACTACATCCAAGACCTTCAATTCCAAGAAACCGATTCCATGAAATATGGGTGTAGCAAGTCAGCATAGATATTTTCTTATTTCAAAATGATAAAGCATTTTACTTCCAAGAAATGGATCTGCAAATCTTAATTGGCCATTATGTTAACATCATGATACTTAATCATATCACATTCCTCCTTTAACAGCTTAAGCCTATAAATATCTATATATGTGATGTTATGGTCTAATTAAGTGTAGTCTGTAAATTTATTAATTTTCTATTGATATGTCACTTAATGACTCTAGATATATTTATTTAAAGAAACACTTCCACATACGTTAATCATCCAAATAAAGCAAATAAATCTTCACTGTGTATATTTACATATACAATCAACTTATGATAATCTAGTTGGTTAGTTAACTGAGAATTCTGTAAATCTTCCTGAAATCAGTCAAGGTTGTGTCTCTCACTTGTAATTTGGGTGAATTGTTATAATTGTATGCTACATAATTGCGCTAGATTAATTATTGAAATATAATGTCACTTCAAAAGTAATAATATATAAATTTATATGTAAATACCCATGTTAAATTGTGAATAAACACAACACAATTTATTTGTAATATGAGGTTAATTACCTAATATAATTCAATGTATAAATTTCTGATTTTCTATTTATCTTTATTATTAATTATAATATAAAACAAAAATCTCTAATCATTGCAATTCTTTATTTAAGTGATTTAGTTAAATTTAAAATATAGTTATTAAAGTATTAATATCATGATTTGGAAAGTTATAAGATCCTGCTAATGTTAAATATATAGATTTGCCATTACTGTATATATAAACGCACTTGCCATGATTTTCCCTTGAGATTCTTTTTTCTCTGATGTGTGATATCAGCCGGAAATAAATTAAATAATCTAGTATCATCAGAGTTACTGCTCATAAGTAATTGAATCTGAAGCTGGGAATACAGGGCAGAGTTCATGAGTGTTCCTGTCATGTGTATCTTGTGCATGATTGGACTTGAGGTATTTGTGTTCAGATTCGAGATCGAATTGTGTCATTGTGCAAACTGACTGGTACAATATATATATATATTATCTTTTAATAAATTTGTGTAAGTCATTTGTGTTATTTTTTTGTCTCTCCATTTATTTGAGTAAATGTGTTTCTCGTCTCATGTTTTAAGAACTAGCCATGTGTCAAGTGCTTGAAATGTGTTAATGACATTTCATGGGGTTTAGTTCAAGTATTGGATGACACCTAGTGTTTAATACCATTATAAATAATCCCCATGAGATGTTTCACATTTTATGCAGCCAGAAAGAGTTACTTCAGCTTGGAAATATGACTGTTGGTTTAATATTTTGGGTCACCACCAATTTTTTTATGGATGAAGTTTTGTTATAAGATTTTGTGGGCATGGGTCTACACTTCTCACTTCTCCCTTAGGGGAACTGAGGGCTGTCTCTAGGGGTCTGGTCTATGGTGGTGGTTGTTGACAATTGTTGCCACTACCTGAAAACCTGGTGGGAGGGTACCTGGTCAAAGTTTCTGCACCATTTTCCTTTCAATGGGCTGCTGTACCTCTTTGATGGGTTGGTTTTGGGTGGTGCAGATCTGTGCTCATTATTCCTTGTTTTACTGAGTTGGCTTTTCAACTTTGTGCATGTAGACCAAATTTGGTCCCTGCCCATTTGGACTGTTAAATTGGGAGACAGAGGTATCAAGAATGCTCTTTGCATGGCTCAGCTGTGGGTTGAGGGTTTGTTGTCCTGTGGACTTGGGCCTTATTGGCTGTTGTGATGGTTGGTGCAATGCTGGACATGTCCACCTATTCATCTGAAGCTTGAGTCTTCACCTCATGGCCCTGGGCGTGGAATCATTGGGCTATGTATAACTTCTCGACAAAATTATAGTAACCCTTTTATGGATGTAATTGTTATCTGGAGTGTGTCCTTATGTAAAAAAGATTAATAATTTTTTTTTGTACATTGAATGCTTTGCAATCACATCGGCTAATTAGACCCAGAAGACTTCTATGTAATCTTTAACAATAAAGGTTGCTTTGAAAGATATTTTTATTATATCTCCGTCTGACTGGGGGTATTAATCATATTTACTCCTCTACTTGAGTAATGGGGTCACAAAGTAAAATAATTAATGTTAAATTAAGAGCCAATAACTTAAATTATAAGTGTCAAAAGAATAAAAGTAATAAGAAACCAGTAAAGTTTTCTGTTTCAAACTTGTAAATTTCAAGTACAAACTTTACTCCAATGTTTTAAAATTATAGCAAAACGATATTCTCATTACAATATATATATATAATCTTATAATTAAATATTAGTAAATAGAGTAATCAAAAATTTTGAAAAGTACAAAAAATATATTCGTCACTTAGGAGCGCTTTAGACTATCCTTTTATACATAAAGTAAAAATATTGCAAACTGAAACAAATAACAATAAAAGGAAAATAAAGGAAGCTATGCTAATATATAAACACAAGCAAAACTTAATCAATAGGCAGGCAGTAAACTTTGTAAAAATATTACAAACTGAAAGAAATAACAATAAAAGAAAAATAAAGGAAGCTATGCTAATATATAAATACAAGCAAGACTTAATCAATAGACAGGCAGCAAACATTAAGTTCACAAAATTATGGGAAGGTTAATCTTTCAAAGTATTGAAACAGTGAGATTCGTATTCAAATCTCAAGTTTCACCTTTTTCTGTCGGCTCTCACTGACTGGTCTATCCCACCCAAATTTAAACTTTTGGTATTGAGTTGTGTGTGTAACAATATTAAAAATGTATAAATATATGTAGAATTCAACATAAACACGCACACATTTCGATCTCAAATTAAAGGCAATAAATACGGATAAAGTAATATAATTTAGATTTCTTTAGCTAAATAAATCTTGTGTAATATTAATCATTTATTTTGAATTTATAAAGTTCGTATTTATTGCTTAGTTTAAATTTCGTTAAATAATAATTCTAACAAAATCTGATGCAATAATTAATTAAAGTTAAAATAATTTTATTCCCTTTTGTCTTTGAAAATTTAAAAGCATCGGTCAGTGATAGATAATAAATTAATTATAGGAAAATTCCAAAAAAATGTAATTAACGAATGTAAAAAAAAAAACAACAAAACAAACAATAGCACAGCAGATTTCTTTCTAATTAAAACCAGCAAAAGCATTGATTATCCTGAGGGCAAGATAAAGAAAACCTAAAAATATCTCAACAGAAAAAATTAAAAGATCAAGATAAAAAAAGGAGGCCATCTTGGACTTGCTGGAGACTTTCACTTGAATTTTAGCTTTGCTCTTGAGTGGAGAGTCTAAAATATCTTAAAATAAATTGATATTGCCAAGGTATGACCGAGTAAGCACCGAGATTATTCTCCATCGGGAGATGGCCCACCATATGCCGAACTTCACCTTGCCCATCGTAAAAACACCATAATGATCTGCTGCCTGAAATAAACAAGAAAGCCGCTGCTGTTAAAATCAATAAAAAAAACCCAAAGACAAGAAAGAAAACTGCTAATCACGAACAATCTACTATTAAACAAATGGACGAAAACATCTTATAAAACAGGTACCTGTGTGTGTATTCCAAATTATAGAGTACTCTAGTAAAATAAGCTATAGCTCATCTCCTACTATTTGTCTAACTTCTAAATGTTAAAATTGTAATTTTGTGAAACTAAAATTTGAGAATTAATGTAATCTGTAAATTTCTCGCATAATCTAGCTTACCTCCCTCTATCCTTCTTAGGTGTGTATTTCTCAAATCTCCACTTTATTTATAATTATCATTGAACTATTACCTTCTCATAATTGTCTTAGTTTTAAAGCTAAATCCATAATCGCTTGAACAGTGAATGCGTGTCGAATTGTCATTAATATTTGCTTTATAAATAACTTAAATTTCATATAAATCGACACGCATTCAAAGAATCAGTTATTGTAATGCAGGGTCTACTACTTCGTAATAGCTGGCATGCTCGCTGTAATAAGTCCCCTTATTAGATATTTTTTTATTATTAAATTTTAATGAATAATTACGGAAATTTCATTTATTTGAGAGTCACCAATTTTCTTTCAGTCAACGTTGATAATGGGGGCCGAGTTTGAAATCTAGTTAAATATTACCATAATCTTTTAGATCTTATACATGTGTTACGTTTTGAAGCCACGATGGCTCATTCCACGCCGTGAATACTCCGGATTCTATAGGGTTGAATTAACCCCAGTCGTCCTACACAAGTGGACATGATAATGTTCCCGTAGGGCTTGATGACCGTCACGCAGCCAGCTGGCAAATTGCGACATGGACCGCTTGTCCCTGGTTATGCTCATGTGACACCTTACCTCTTCGGGTCGAGGCAGAGACCAACCCGAAGCCCTTATAAACTTATTCACGGCATTGCAGTTTCAGTGCTGCCATTTTATATCGCCCTTCTAAAGCGTACCACGTGTCCCTTTATTTAGTTTATCATTCTCTATATCACTCCGCCTCGGCATTATCTTCGTCATCCACTCTCAAATAAATGTTCGCCCTTAGTCGTAAAATAAATATTTTTATTAAATAAATGTATGTCCGCCGCCACGGATGACTCTTGCAGTGCAAAGTATAAATCCCCTACAGTACGCATTAGAAATACTCACTCGGGAACCTTAGGTAGCTAGATTACGCCTTCATATAAATGAATGCTCTTTATAAATAAATGTATTTTTATATATAGTAAAATTGCCAATTAGCTATTGAAACTCTGAATATAAAATATGATTAATAACATTAATAATGTTTTTTTTATTAAATACGTAAATAAATAATTTTAACTGTACGTCTGTAGTTAAGTTTTCATTTATTCGATGCCCATTATATATATTTCCTCGATTATATATGTGAATTAATATTCGTTTGATTGTTGGCCAACTCGGAAACAATACCATGAATCTCGTGCATCTCCCTGACCACCGTGCCTAAAGAAGTGTTTACTTATGTTGCATCAGAGGCGTTGTTCCGTAGATTGTAGTGTGGAACCGATAAACTATGTTCGAACTCGGTACCATGGGTGGCTTCGCTACTCGATGGTGCTGCTGTTCTGTGTGGTGGTCGAATTCTGCACTATGTTAGCAAGATACACGTGTTTTGACTGTTACAGTATTAGTTGACAAAAGCTAAATTATATTTTTGTACTTTTCAAAATTTTTGATTACTATATTTATTAATATTTAATTGTAAGATTACATATATTGCTTCAAAGAAATACAGACATCGATTTATAATATATATATATAATTAAAATTACCCCAAATCCAAAACTCAACCAGACTAGCCAAGAAAATAAAATCAAAAACACAACCAATGGTTTCATTGCTACAAACAGACTTCTCAAGTGGTTGTGTTTTTGATTTTAATTTCTTGGCTAGTCTGGTTGAGTTTTGGATTTGGGCTAATTTTAATTATTTATTGATTAGTTTAGCTTTATGCTTGTAATGTTTATATATATCAGAACATAAGCATTTGAGCAGACCATTGCAAGTTTTTACATTAGTTCTTCCTGTATAATCTAAGCATTCTGGAATGAAAATAATAACGAAGAGTGACAATAATACATTTACTGTCTGAACGTAATAATTACGTAAATTTAATTAAATTACTTACATTTTATACATATACAAGTACAGACAGCATAATATGTTTTAAATATTAAAAATATAGATTCCCTTGACGAGGTTTTTGATTTAAATTTTTGGGAAATAATTTTACATATCTCTTTATTATTGTTATACAATTAAAACTAATGACTTGAAATATATTCATATAATTTTGAAAAAAAAAATCCCCACACTTTTAAAAAATTAGTGTATTAACTGAATAAACAATAATATTGTATGGGTATATGTATATATTTCAAGATTATAATAAAGTTATTATGTTTGTTTATAATAACTAATCAGATAGGAAGTTGAATAAATTGCCCGTCAGTAACACTAAAAAATGAATGTGTCTACAAGGAGAATTTGAATACGGATTTTGCAAATGTGTGCTAATTATGCAGATTATTCAAAGTACAATAAAAATAGCAGCAATTAGTGCATGTGGAAGAACAGTTATGGCGAGTACAGCTTTATAGTATTGCACAGAGTGGAAGATGGTAGTGCATTCAGACAGAAAGTGAAACAAAACGCATGCATTACCAAATCTATCTTAATGTTTGATGCACTTATTTACTATGCAAAGATTTGCAACTGACATGTTTGTTCGTGTAGAATTAAAAAAAACGAATTTTTGTTAAATTTTTATCTTAATGTTGGGAGACAATAAGTATTTATCTAGTAATGTTAATATTGCTCCTAAATATCTGTTATAAATGTTTTTTTTTGTGCATAGGACATATTTTAAATTATATATAGGATTTTATAAGATGGTTTAAACATCTAAATAATTGACATAATAAAATGAATAGATCAAGAGCACCTGTCTTCACTCCATTGTAGAGCAAATGAGCGTAACTTGAGTAATCAATGGATATCAGATAAAATTCTCATATGCAGACTAATTTTTTATCTTTGTAATCATTCATTGAAGACAAGAATGCCAATCTAGAATTAGTGCACTTATGCAAACCAAAAGGACATTTAATTCTTTATACCATTGAAGTTAATATCCTGAAAACAACTGACGTTTTGTATTGTAAGATGTTTCAATAATTTTTAATTTCAATTCTTACTTCACATTACTGAAGGTAAAGGCAACAGACCAATCTGGAAATGAAAATTTTGTAGCATTATACTATCTGAAACATTAGCTGAGGTTTCTTGAAGAAAAATTAAAATGTGTATGTCTGTTATTTTTCAAATATTTATACTCGTAACAGACAAAACTAAATTATGATTCTTATTCTATGAAAGCTGTAAATTGATCAGTCAAGGTAATTGTTAATGAATGAAGGCAGAATATGCTAAGAATTTTCATCTTCCAAACATAGATTGCTATTTAATAATAACATCTAAGTTAGTAATGAACAACTGCAGATCACTTTCAAGTGAAAAAAGATTGTATAAATTGGAAGAACTCTCTAATATTAAATTGCAACATTGTTGGAATTTGGGAAGTTAATAAAAATAGAAAAGATATTTGATTTGAAAGTTGTTATATGTTTTATTATAATGTTATAAATATTGAAAGACAAACAGAGTGGGATTCATTGTAAATAAAAAGTAAAAAAATAATACCATGGAGATTAATGGTATAATGCAGAGAAAGGCAAAATTAATTATTAAATTTAAGATAAGATAATAAATGTGAATAATTTAGGTTTATATCCCCAAAAGTTATCTTTGTGATACAGTAAAAGTTTTTATTTAGATGAAAAATGCCTTGGATAATACCAAATGCCATTTTAAAGTTGACAACTGGGTCATTAATGTTAGAATTTGAACACAGTTGAAAGATATGAAAATGAAATCGATAAATTGCATTACAGAGACATACTTGTGAAATTTGAAGGACAAAAAACTACATACTATGAATTTTTTTTGACAAAAATCTAAATGAAAATAGACATATACTCATCCTAATAAAAGTACAAAAATATGTCACATTTCAATTTACCTTCAACTAATAGACTAGTCTAGATTCCATCTCATCTTCATTGGATTGAGCATTAATTATTGCAGACAAATGGATATATGAATAAATAAGATATATCTAATAGCAGAAAGGCTAAATGGGGATCGGGTTTTACATAGTCAGACCAGCCGTGTGTAAAATTAGACAACAACAGATTACTATCAGAGTCAAACTATGCAAGTTATGCATTATGTAGTTAGAGAAGTTAAGTAAGTTCACATTAGTATTGGAAGCTGGTAGATTATAAGCAGACAGGAGGTGTAACAGAAGACCTGGAAGTGTCACTTTAGCTACACATGAGATGAGCTATCATGGTACAGCTGGACATGTTAGGTAAACCTAGAAGAACACCTGAAGTTCCTTATAATAATAATTTCATAGTGACTAAACGCTATATCAAACCAACATATTAGATTCACAGTATAGGAAACATTACTAATAATAATTATTGAAAACAACATTATGGACAAATTGATGTTTGACCATTATTAAGAAGCAAACATTACTGTATATAATCTATAATTAGTATATATATATATTATGACCCTGTGCTGTTGAAAATGGCCTCTATTAAGTATTCTATAAACAAAATTTGTGCTATTTTTCTCTAAAAAAATAAAATAAGAGTAATAATATTTAACTTGTAAGTAATGCTATGTACTTTGTGTAGCAATATTTTGTTTTAATTAATCAATATTAATGCAAACTACCTAATATTTTATAAATTGAGAAGTTAGTAAAGCTAATGCAAGCTAAAGATGTTTAAAACAATAAAAAGAAAGATATTTAATTGTATAGAAATAAAAACTAGATAAATTTTAATATTGTCATTATAAGCATTTAAATTTAGTTATTTAAGTAGTTTATTATAAATGATAGATTTATTAAAATAGTTCTGTGTTATAAATATTTAAAAATGTAATTTATTTGCAAGAAAAAGTTATTAAAGCTTAGTAGATTAATTAACATTAAATAGAGTTACTTTAAATATAATAGAAATCTTTTTTTAAATATGAGTGTGTGCATGAGAAATTAGAATGCATGCAAGCATTTTTAGTTTATAATCTTACTTTTAAATGTTAGAATAATTACTTTTAAATATCAGTGTGTTTAAAAAAATTAACATAAATTTCAGTCAATAAAGGGTTAAATGATATTTTAATTCTTCTGATAAGTTTTATTTAAAAAGATTGTAATTTTATCCTAAGTAATAATTTTAAGTAATTATTTAGTCTAATTTTATTATTTTAACTTATTAAATCTTTAATTAATAAGATTTATTTGATTTTTTTAAAAATTTATTTGTCTGTAACCTTGGATAATCACATGAACTTCATCAGATATATAATTTTTGGTAATTAGTTGCATGTTGTAATTCCCATATTTTAATTAAGATGACACCGATGGTTGAGTGGAAGGATTAAATTAATTTTGACACTTGTCAACAAAGGGGGGGGGTATAAAAGGTCAGTTTATTGTTGTTGGTTGGTTCTTATTCTCTGTTCATCAGACCATCAGTTCTGACTGCATCTTTAATAGTGTTAAATTTTTATAACCATTATATATTTTTTATTAAAACAGTGTAAAATTATTAATTTCATATTTCTACAATCCACAATGCTTGGATGAACAAATAAAGGTACCCCACTTTTATGTATCTAAATTCAATTAGAAACTTTCTATTGTATAATTAAATGCTTCGAGGGAATATTAATTTAAGAATGACACAATTTCAGTAATTTTATTTTAAAGAAAATTGCTTAACAAACCAGGTAAAAATAGTTATATTTAAAATTATAACAGACTATTTACTTTTTTTATCTCTTATTATTAGTAGTCATATATAGGAGAAAGAACATTAAAAAACTCAAATTTAATTAAATGACCAGAATAGAAGAAGTTAAAAATATTGCTGAATAATGATAATTTACCTCAATTATTTTATACTAATTGTATGACTGCTAAAAAATTATAACTTTTCATTAAATTCACAAATATGAAATGTATTAGAAAAATAACTTGCTTCAAATGACCAGGATAATTTTCAATTTATGTTTTGCTTCTCTTTATTTGGGGAGAAAACTTAATAAATGCTTTCAACAAAAATGTTATGCTAAGAAGTTGTGTAAAAGCTGATTCTAAACTGTGAATGAATGGTTTGCTAAATTAATAAATAACGGATGTTTAATTATGCCACATTAATTTGCAGACTAGAAAATTTAATCTCATTTATAATAAAAATTATTCAAAATAATAATTTTGCTTAAATTATAAAAAAAAACTCAAAGCATGTTCTATGAAAGATATATACACCTCCAGAAAAGTGAAGAAATGCGAACTCTGTTACAAATAAAATGTAATAGTTTATAAAGTTGCTTCAATAATATTTATATAATTGTTTGCGATATAAAAATTAATAATTAATTATCATATGCATTCTAAAAAGAACACTCAAAGGAAAACTTTGAAAACTTTGTTTATATTAAATGCAACCATAGTTATCTTGTAATAATTTTCCAGATCATCTTTTAATAGTCATATATCTTTATATAGCTAGCTTATGCTATATATCTGTCTTTGTACTTGGATACAAACCTGTCTTCAGTAGAAATAAAACTTTAATTAATGTATATTTTTTATATTTAATAGCAAAATGTTACAGTTGCCATAAACTTTCAATAAATAAAATAGGTCTTTATTACTGTGTATGCTTCATTTTCGAGCAAGAAACTTAAAAGGGATTTTTGCTCTTGACAGGTAACTCACTGCAAAAATAATTCTGCCGAAGAACTAAGGTTAAAAAAAAAAAAGAAAAATATTATTGGTAAAATTATTTTTTATTTATTTTTATAACATTTATGTGTAAAGGTATTTATCTTTATTATGTATTATTTTTAAGAGTCTGTGACAAAATGTATAGGTATTTCTACAATTTTTGGGTGAAATCTATCCTTCTAGTATGAAGTGATACAGGTAAATTTTGTGGTTTATATATATTTTACAGGTAAAACAGCTTTCTTAAATTTATCAGAAGTACATATTTTGCAATTATAATGCTTTAATAACTTACTTTTAATAGAATATTTTAACAGAATTTTATTTCATTCTTAATCATTTGACAAGCAATTTTCTTTATTCTTATTATGTCCACTTTATTTTAAAATAAGTATTATGCTATACATTGTATGTGTGTGTATTCCTTATTTAAAGTTAAATTATATTGTGCTGCTTGGATATATGTTACAGTCATTTGACTGATATATTTTTCACTCATTGATTTCAGACATTGCTTAATGTATGAATTTTAAAGTAAGTTTAAAGTTATTATTATTAGTGATATTTTGCTATCTTACTAATATTTAGTGTTGGAATATGCATATTGTCTGCATACTTATTAAATATTGTTATCTATTGTGCTTTGTGGGATTGAGATGCTCTCCCTATTGTATTTTGTATTTTCCCATGAGAAGATTTGCAATATATTTTCATAGTATATTGTGTTGCCAATGTGGCCAGGTCCTAGAAAAAGATCACAGATAGAGTTGGAATTATATTTATAATATAGCTGATGCAGCTAAGTCTCAAGAGAGGATTATTTTGGTAAATTTTTCCATTTCCTTAGATGGTGAGACTGTATCCACACCTGCATCTTTGCCTGAGAGATAGGCTTGGAAGCCACCATCCCAATGTTAAATGTTTTTGCTTTAAAAGCTCATTTAGCATTTTGTACCTCATGTGAATAATATATATATTTTTTGACCATTGAAGGTGTAGTTTGTGTCTTATTAAAAGTTATGGCAATGATAGGTTAGTTGTGAGTTGTTAGTTCCTCAGGGTACACTTTGTCATTTTGTAGTGTCTTAGTTAAGTAAGTCAATATCTGTATTGTGCTATGAGCCTTGGTCATAGACCACACACAAACCAACAGAGTAGAATTAATGTTAATTTGTGCATTTTAAATGCTTAATTATAATGTGAATGCACATATACAATGTTTATTTCCATCAGTGCCTGCAAGATTTTCACTGCTGGATCAGTAGGTCATTTACAGTTAAACATTTTATTATTTTTCATGTGGACATCAGTTAAATAATTTATTTATGTGTATGACTTCTGATGAATGATCCATGCCTCTTTTCTATTTTATTTCAATAGTATAAGCCATAAGTTAATTGATTCACTATAGTAGTAAAGTTATTACCATTATATGAGGGTAGTAATTCAAACCTTGTCTATTGTGATTAGATAGACATTATTTATTTTATTATAGTTCATATAACAATGAAGATAGCTTAAGTCATAATTTTAATGGGGTATATTTTGTAGAAAGACCTATTAATTTTAAAATAAAGCTACCATTTTATTGTTACATTAATCATTAAACATTTGTTTAATGTGCAGCTAAATAAAATAGCTTAGAAATATATCAGCTACATATTACAGCTAGTCTGTTTAACTTGATATTTTCATTGAAAAATATGTGAATAGAATGTATTATTTAAGGAGTAGTTATAACTTAAATAGTTATCATTTATTTATTTTTTTATGAGGCGATAGTTGTAATAAATGCATTCTAGTATTCAGTAACAGCACATCTGCTGACCTGTCTTGAACATACATTATGTTATATTTGTTCAATAAATTTATTATTAATTATTTAATTTTTATTGTTGGTGAATTCTCTATAAGTGAAATGTTTTCTTGGGTCCTGAATCCTTAAAATACCAGAAATATTAATATATGACATAAACCATGCCTTTGCAGTTCTCAAAACTTTACTGTTTATGATAAATATTTTATTAGAGTTTCAATTAAAAATTGGGATTACAATTTTAAAATCAAACATTTATTTAATTTTGCAATGAGTTCTATTTCAACCCATTGTTCATACTTCACATTATTCCATTTATCTTATTGCTAAAATTATAAGAGTTAATTTTAATTGTTTTATTGTGTTG
The DNA here is from genome assembly GCA_028023455.1 of Epiperipatus broadwayi. Lineage (NCBI taxonomy): Eukaryota > Metazoa > Onychophora > Udeonychophora > Euonychophora > Peripatidae > Epiperipatus > Epiperipatus broadwayi. The sequence goes on from JAQFVV010012922.1 coordinate 114,242, forward strand.
TCAAGGATAATAGATAGACATAAAACATACTCTTTTCTTTCTATTATTCTGAATGATATCCTGGGTAAATGGCTGTAGTTATTGTAAATTTGTAGGTAATTATTTGATGTAAATATTAGTTATATTAAACACTTTTTTAAATAATCATTTTCATTAGTGTTAAATGTTAGAATACATTAGCTTTAAAGAGAAGCAAATGTCTCCTATGACCTACCAGGATGCCAATCATTCGTTTGACAACACAACACTATAGAACAATTTCCAAGATGAATAAAAGAATCTTGAGATCATTGTTTATTATTTTGTAAATTATCAACTTAGTATTTCTATTATAAATGTGGTGGTGTCATAAAAATCTTAGTATTTATAAGAAAGGTACTGTCCATTTTTCTTTTACTCTACAAGAGTAGTGTTTGTATCAGATCATATTGGCAAATTATTAAATGCTTTGTAAGATTTGAAAGAAGATGCAAAAACCTATGAGAAGATATTGCTTTTAAAAAGTGCAAAGGTGGATAGCTCAGAGAATGTGCTTGGATGGAGGGAGAAATCTATTTTATTTTGAATTATTAATTGGGGAATGATTGAAGTTTTTCTCTCTTATAATAGTTTATCTTATTATTATTTTAAAAATTTATTCCTTTATTTTAAATGCATATCTCTGTAATTAAATTATTTTTATAACTAACCAGCCACTGAGATTAGCCCATATTTTATTGATCCATTGATCTACTCATTCATTCATTCATTTTAAAAGTCTCTCATAATAGTTACAATGCTGGGAAGAATAATAATTTTTATTTGGTTAGAAATAGTCTCAACTTCAAAGGCTATTTATTCTTGTTAGAGCCAATGATTTTTATTCCATTAGAATATATATATATTGTACATATGTAAAACTTCACTTGGCACCAACAGGTGCCAAAGTGAAAATTAGCTTAACTTTTTATTTGTAATTTCCTGATTTTTTCTTTTAAAAAAAAAAAGATAATGATAAAAATAGAAGTTAATTAGTTAATGAATAATATAGGATAATATTATGTAGTATTGTAATAATTATTAAATATTTATAGGATTATGTGGAAATATTTCAATAGTATATGTTAATTAGTTTAATAAGAGATAAAAGACAGTAAGTTTACTTCAAGGATATATCAGAATAGTTGTTTTTAATTAATAAATAATATTAAATGTGTTATAAAGTAATTATTGTTTTTTATTCATTTTTAATGTATAATCTATAATAAATTGATATTATAAATAAATTAGAATAAATGGTATCAAATTAGTTTAAAAATAATCTGTAAATTTTATTAAAACAGTATAATAATATTTAAAGGTGTAATTTAAATTAGCATTTAACTTATAAAGTTATTTTAAATTTAATATTCATTAGTATTTTTATTTTGTAGTTATTTTATATAAGTTGTAAGTAATTAGCAGATTTCATGTTTGTAGGTCATCCTCATGTGCAAATGTATGTGTATGCATGGAAGACATGTGAACATATGAATAAATAGTAATTTAATTGTAATATTGATTTAAAACAAATGAATGAATAAAGTTATTAAAATTGAATATCCAAAAGTTTGATAAATAAAACTAATTATATTTTTTATATCTGTTTTATTTTATTTTATGTAATAAAATATTGTTTAAAAATGTTACATGGAATAGTTAATAATTAACTAGCAATTTGACCATTAATGACCATTTGGATTCAGATAGTTAAATTGATTGCATCAGTAATCAATTTCAGTTGATCTGTCAAAAGTGTTAAAATTAGATATAAAACTTGATTGGTTTTAAAAGGGGTTGATGATTGGGAGGAATAAAGAAATTATCAGATATAAATAGGTGTGTGGAAAAGTCTAGGAGATCTGGTGTCTCTGCATGGCCTAATCATGAACATCTCTTAAAATATAAAAAAAAGTTGTAATTTTCTTTAAGTTATTATTTTGTTAAAAGTAAAGTATGTTTAAAAAAATATTTTTAAATTATTCTACAATCATGAACAACTAAATTAAAAGGTGACTGTTTTCTGATATTCAACTTTCAGTCAAAATTTTGAAACCATAGTAACAAAAATGTTTAAAGGAAGTTATGCATCTCTTATCTTATTCACATGCTGCATGTCTTTTCTCTATTGGAAACTAGAATTAAGATACAAATTGTCAGTGTTTATATGGCTAAATACCTATATTGTATTGAACTATTTTAGCTGGAGAATGCTAAGTATTTATCCAATTAAGTTGAAATATAAGCAAAGATAATTGAAAGACATTATAGTGAACTGTATTATAGTTTTAAAATGTGTCAATCTCTTTGTGATAAAATTATTTAAAGCTAACATTAAGTCTGAAATTTGTTCTTGATACTTAATATTGACTCTAAAATAGAGAAATATACTGTGCTAAACTAGGAAGAATAGAGTTTATCTGCTAAGCATTGGTATAATTTTAATAACTTTTACCTAGTGTTCAATTACAATGTATTGAATACAAGATATTAATTATCTTATCTCAAAAATGGTTGGACAAAATATTGTAGTCTACAATATTAATTAATGATGAGTTTTCAAATGATAGTATATCTTAAAAGTATATTGCTTATACCTTGACCTGAAATGAAAATAGCTTATTTTAGCCAAATGAAAAACATATATATATATAACTTTAAGAAAAATAATTCCTATCTTATGCTAAGCAGTGGGAAGAGAAAGTTATTTGGAAATAGGATTTCAAGATGTTGTAGGAGAACTAATTTTTTAAAACAAATTATTTAAAAAAAAAGGAAATACATTCTTTTAAAGGAGAAAATGGAAATAAAAATCAGGAAGTAATATTATTTTGAATTTAAACCCGGGATGCTATAAAATATTGTCAGCTGAAGAATTTGTTTTTCCAATGCTGGCCTATCTTATTATTTTAATGTTTTAATATTTAGTATATCTTTAAAGGAAGACATTAATATGTCTTTGAATAACTATTAAAAACATGTTTCAGTTTTTTTTTTTTATTAGCAATCATTGTCATACTTATGAACATTTTGACTAGGAGCTTCGAATACCATCAAATAAATTATTTTTCAGTAAATTATCTACATATCTGGAATGGAAAACCAGCATGGAGCTGAAACTATGAACTTAAGTTACTGTATTATTTTTTTTTATTATTCTCTGTATTTTATTGGTTTAAAAAAAATAAGGAAACCGGAAAAATATTTATGCTATATGTTTTATTTTAAAATAGGTGTAACATTATTAGCATAAATATACCAGGTAAATTAATGTAACAATTTTCAGTTTAATGGGTTATAGAATAACTCGATTGATATTCTGCTATTCTCAGGTAAATCATATGCTATTATTTATGTTTCTTAAACATATTACAAATTAAGTTTATTTGATAATTTCATTCCCAGAGATTTAAATATTACAGTCTTATCCCACATATAAGATGTTTCACTCAGTTTTTATTCTAATTCAGCCAAAGAAGTTTATCAGAGAGTTCCCATTCATTTGTTTTATGAATGCTACATTATTAATAACTGCAAATAATTTTGTATGCATTAAGAATTAACACTCTTGCATTTTAATTTGCAATCTTTTAAAGTCCACGAATCACAATATTTTTTGTAGTGCTTAATATTTTATTATGTGTGCATTGTCTTTTTGCCAAGAATTTTATTTGCATTTAATTTTAAAGTATTTTTTATAGTAGTTGATTGACTTAATTTTGCTTTGTTGGTTCTTGCATTAGATATACGTGTTGTTATTTTAAGTTTCTTAGTGATAACTTAGTTAATTCATGTGAAGTATATATCCTGTCATTAGTTAGTATTTGTTAGATTCATAGAGTTAGGCTTTGTTAACTATTTTGAGTATGCTTTATGGAATAGACAAGGTCCTCCATCCTTATTGCATTGCTTTTCCATGAATTGATAGTGCTTGTGCCCATAGTGGGTTATTGTATATCTTATAGTTGTATTTTTCTAGTGATGATTATGACACTTATTAGCATTGGAATTCTATGAAAGAGGATCATGCTTTTCTGGTGTGTCTTTCCTGTTCCTGATGCACTGTAAACAAGGTCCAGGCATTCTATTTTTTGCCTCAAAGTTCGGTATATTTGAAAGCCACCATATTCTTATCCAGCTCTGTGGAGTATATGTGTTCTTATATTTTTGGTCTATCATTCATGATGAATTAATGCTAAATTCCACCACAGTAGGTGATGTTGCATTTTGTTTTAGGTTGGTTATGACAAGATATGCTTGTTTGAGGAACTTTGTTTCTTCAGGTAGTGGTAACTATTTAAAGGCTCATAGGTATATCAATGTTTGAATTGTGTTGCTATGATAGTTTTATCATGTACAAGCCAAACAACAATAATCTATGTTTATTTTAAGTATGTTAAATTATGCATATGGTATAAGAGGCAATTCACACATACTAATTTTAATATGTTAATCTAGATTTTTCACCGCTGGATTTGTAAGTTTTTAGGTCTTTAATTTTAACACACATTCAGGGTAATATTTTATGTGGACAAAATTTATTTTAAAAAATGTATGGATGTCCTCTGATGAATGAGTGGCCCATATATCTAATTTAATTTAAAGTTAGTTAAAGGATTTGCTTAATCATATCACTAGATATAATATTAGTGATGCCAGTATAACGGGTGATAATATTTTTAAATATATGCTAAGTATGCTTATTCCAGCTTAGCATTTGTTAAGCTCAGGATTATAATTTTAAGCTTCTTATGTGTTATTCTGATTATTAGATAATATTATCATATTGTTAATATGCTAATAATTATAATAAAGAAATATAATTGTTATTATTAGACTCAGTTTATTTTAATTCAAGTTTTAATGATTTGAAATCTCTGATTGTTTTAAAAGAGATTAGAATTTGGTATTAAATAGCCTTTATTTGCTATTATAGGTATTTATTATCTAGTATTTTGTTTATTAAAACAACCCATTTAAACGAATCTAGGATAGGTATTCAGTAATTGAAGCAAAAGAAATTGTTCATATTATTATTTTATTTTTGTAAATCAAAATAAAATTTTAAACAAAGTCAAAATATTTGTAATAAAAAGATTCCAGCACCATGTTGGCAATGCTTGTAGTAAAATTGATTGTAAATATTTTCTTTTCATTGTTTTAAATAATAAACCTTATTGTTATTATTTCCAAAGTTTTGTTGCTGTTTGCTTTACTGTTATATTAAAATATTATTGTCTTGAGTTTCACAGTTCATAAAAATTTTCAATTCAAAAATTCATAAACATATTATAAAGTTTATAAAGTATATTTTGATACTGGTTTGAGTTATAAAACCATGCCAATTTAAGTGATTCTCAGATTGAATCACAGTAACAAATAATTACATTCTATCAGATACTTAATTAAATGCACATTTATAATTGATTTTGAATTATCATTATATCTTCTCAGATTGAAGATTTTGCAATATAAGAGGTAGAAAATTAATGCCTCAGAGGAGTATTTATTATTATTTTAAAAGCTGCACATTATCTGACATTAGCTGCACATTGTTTATCATCATCTTTATTTTAGAATTTTATAATCCATTTGCATTTGAGGTCTTAAGCAGGTTGTCTGTATGGGGAAAGGCATAAAAAGTACCCTTGCCCTTTTCCTTGCTCAAGTAATATCTTGGGTAATAGGCCATTATTATAGTAAATTTAAATTGATTTATTAAATTATTAAATTAATAATTGTTTGTTTATATGTTTGAATAATAAGGTAGTTATTGTATGGTTGGCCAAGATATCACACATTTGTTTATTTATCTTAGCAATTCTGTAGTAGGCAACTTAATTTAATCTCTTATTTTGCACAAGAGTTTTAGTTTAAAACCCCTGAGATAGTTTGCTCTTGTTGCCTTGTTAGTTTTACATTTAATGTGATAGCCCTTCCAATCAAAGTATCATTTATTCTTATTCAGAGAGTGTGATTTGATGATAGGCCGATTCCAATAACTATTGTCTAATGATTTTAAAATTTATCTTTGTATTGCTTATTGGTAAATCATTAATATACCATAATAGTTATATTTGCCTTAGTATTGGATTTGGTCTCTATCCGATCAAACATCTCTGGATCATCATCTCCTTCTTTAAATTTATTGTAACTCCACTGAGCCAAGTCATCAAGAGTCTCATTTCTCATCCCCTCTCTTCTATCCCTCTCCCATCATCCCTCCTCTCTGTCATCTCTACTACTCATTCATTATTTCTTATCTCTTCTTCTCTCCTCATTTTTCTCACTTCTCCCATTTAATTCATCTCCCTCTTTTCTCACCTTCATTTCTATTTCATCTTCTCTTTCGTTTCTCATCTCCCATCTCTCTCCTCATCTCTCTCATCTCTCTCCTCATCTATCTTCTCTCTCCTCTCTCCTCATCTCTCTTCATATCTCTCCTCATCTCTCATCTCTCTTCTTCTCCTCTTATCTCTTCACCTCTCTCTTCTACTACTCATCATCTCTCTTCTCTCTCTCCTCATCATCATTTCTTCTCCCATCTCTATTCCATCTCCTCCTCATTTCATTTCTTTTGCTCCTTCTCCCCCTCTCACTCTTCTCTTCTTTTCAAAAGGTTACAATTTATATATATATATAATGCCAGGCATTATCAAATGGCCTTGCACAAAGTCTGTATTAAGCACAACAAATATAAACATGTGCTAGATTAATAATGTAGATTGAGTCTGAGCAGTAGAATACCCACACACACAAATTTAAATATTGTACATGTATAATAAACTCATGTATTTTATTTTTATTTTTCTATTTTGTACATTTTTTATGATATATCACTTTACGTATTTGGCTTTTCTCTAAAAAATTCAAATAGAGAAAGGCAAACTTATTAAACAAATGAATTAAATGTTGGAACATATTAGTAAAATAAATAATTAAAGCAATTGTTCCAACATACTTGTATATTTTTCAGTTTTTTTAAATTACTTCTCTAAAAACAAATTTTATTCTATAAACAAAGAATGTTAATTGCTTTTGCAAAAATCTGACCAAAAGCAAAATGTTTGATAATGCTATAATTAAAATGTTATTTTTTTTTTTATATAAAATAGAAATTCTTTTGAATTGAATAGCTGTAATCAAGTGGTCTGAGTAATCAAGATGGAAACTAGTCATTGTATCAAACTTAAAATGTAGAATTTAATGGGAAAAATTGTAAGGAATGTTATAATCTAAATGATAAAATAAATTGAAAGGATTGGCTGATTCATACTTCTCAGAGGGCTAGTGGGAGTGATATAGTTTAGTCAGTGCTGTGAGATTCATTCTTTCTTTGGCATTCAAGTCGTTCACTACTTTGGCTCCAGATATTTTCAATCATCTAGAAACTTAGAGATAAATTTATGGACTAGACTGCTGCTGACATTTTCTAAGAAATCCATTATACAGTTCTTTTAAGAACTCTTGATTTCTTAAGAATTTAATAAACTACTCAAGATAGCAAATGAACATTTGATAAAAATTATTATCATATACAAACAGAGGAAAATATGAAGCAATATACCAGTGAGTCCAGTAAAACGACCGTGGGGTAAACAACCTGCTGATGAACCCATCTTTTCTCTGTTCCAAGTGCCAAGATGTGATCACATCAGTTCCAGTGGGTCATGGTCATGACAAAAGCCGGCCTGCCAATGCCAAATGAGATGAAATCCTCACCACACAGCTAGTTGAATTGAAGCCCACTCAGAGCCCAGAGGAGAAGAATGAAGACGCTGACATAAGTTTGTTTTAAGATATTTTATTAATTTTGGCATAATTAACTCTGATATTTCCGGTTAAATATATTATTATTATTATTTTTTATTATTAATCATTTAAAAAAAAGAGAGTTGTCTCTCGCATATGAATATTGAATTTACAGTTATTATGGGCATAAATGATAAAGCTTTTACTTAAATCTTTTGAATCAAATTTTCTATTTCAAATTCTAGTATTGTCAACAAAGACAAACGAGATTCTTTTTTTATTCATTTTCCTCTTGTTGTTATTCCTGAAATTCGTCATATATAAATATACATGTGTATATATATGCATACATACACTTATAATATTCGGTAAATACGATATCTCATGCTGAATATCTAAAAATGTATTTAACCGTATATCCTTTTTAAGTTATTTTTTTTGTCACTGCTGCACCTCATGATGCATGTAAGAAGGGATTGATCTATTATAGATTCCCTGTAAGCAAGTACTCTAATAACTTTAGATTTAAAATAATAGTAAGTGTATAATTGTGCTGCACATATATACATGTATAGGAATTTATCTATAGTAAAATGGAAATAGATACAGTACCTTATGGTGAGTACGATATAGTATCTGAGCCAATGCAACCTATTGACTTGTTGAAAATCATAGTGCAAAAATATGTATGCATAGTTGTTTTTTTTTGTTTTTTGTTATATTATATTTGCTATCAATAAAAAAGTTTTAAAGTCATCAGTAAAAGTGTATGCCTATATAACCGAAAATCTCTTATCTAAAAATATCTGTACATCAAATCACACAAAGTATAACATTTCTACAGGGTAAAAAATGCTCAGACCACTTCCATTACTTATAAACATTGTAAATAGCTTTAGGGATTTATTATTTTTCTTATTTAAATTGTATTTTGTCTATTTCAACACCTCGAATATATATATGGGCTTGTGATCATTAATTATTTAGTATTTTTTTTATTATATCATCATTAGTATGAAACGGTGGTGGGTATTTGGGATTAATAAATATTTAATCATAATATTAAACTTTTTTCATTTTCGTATTATTATTTATATTGATAAAAATGTATTCTTTCCTTATCAACCATGTACCTGTAATACTCATTTAACTTACCCATTTGAAGACCCTAGATGTAGAGTGACTTGAGCTAGCCACAAGTGATATCGCTCTTGGTTTATTTAACCATCGAGGTTAAACAATAAATTATCTCCAACCTTTAAACGTCCAACTGGCACCTTAACAAATTAGTGTTTGCTCTACTTTATAATTAATTAATACTACTAGCAGATAGTACTTTGTGTAAGCTGCAAGTTAATAATTCCGTATACCATTTTATATCTCACGCGAGCACAAAGTATGTTGTTAGCAACAACGATTATTATTGTTGTTGTTCTAAGCAAATAATTATTTCTCAGTGATGTCTCCATTGTTCTGGATAGTATCATGTCAGGTTTTAATTAATACATCACA